>JAWMAG010000390.1:0-27868 GCA_037013455.1 Ceratitis rosa
TATGCAATGCACTGAGTTATATCAGTTTTTAATAAAACTATCCATTATGCAATGACACTGAGTTAGATCAGGTTTTCAATAAAACTACCCATATTGCAATGCCACTGAGTTATATCAGTGTTTAATAAAACTATCCATATGCAATGCACTGAGTTATATCAGTTTTTAATAAAACTATCCATATGCCATGCAGTGAGTTATATCAGGTTTTAATAAAACTATCCATATGCAATGCCTGAGTTATATCAGGTTTAATAAAACTATCCATATGCAATGCCCCTGAGTTATATCAGTTTTTAATAAAACTATCCATATGCAATGCACTGAGTTATATCAGTGTTTAATTAATAACTATTTCATATGCAAAGCACTGAGTTATATCAGTTTAATAAAACTATCCATATGCAAAGCACTGAAGGTATATCAGTTTTTAATAAAACTATCCATATGCAATGCACTGAGTTATATCAGTTTTTAATAAAACCTATTGCATTATGCAATGCACTGAGTTATATCAGTTTTTAATAAAACTATGCATATGCAATGCACTGAGTTATATCAGTTTTTAATAAAACTATCCATATGCAATGCACTGAGTTATATCAGTTTTTAATAAAACTATTTATATGCAAAGCACTGAGTTATATCAGTTTTTAATAAAACTATCCATATGCAATGCACTGAGTTATATCAGTTTTTAATAAAACTATTTATATGCAAAGCACTGAGTTATATCAGTTTTTAATAAAACTATGCATATGCAATGCACTGAGTTATATCAGTTTTTAGTAAAACTATCCATATGCAATGCACTGAGTTATATCAGTTTTTAATAAAACTATTTATATGCAAAGCACTGAGTTATATCAGTTTTTAATAAAACTATGCATATGCAATGCACTGAGTTATATCAGTTTTTAATAAAACTATCCATATACAATGCACTGAGTTATATCAGTTTTTAATAAAACTATTTATATGCAAAGCACTGAGTTATATCAGTTTTTAATAAAACTATCCATATGCAATGCACTGAGTTATATCAGTTTTTAATAAAACTATGCATATGCAATGCACTGAGTTATATCAGTTTTTAATAAAACTATCCATATGCAATGCACTGAGTTATATCAGTTTTTAATAAAACTATCCATATGCAATGCACTGAGTTATATCAGTTTTTAATAAAACTATCCATATGCAATGCACTGAGTTATATCAGTTTTTTAATAAAACTATCCATATGCAATGCACTGAGTTATATCGGTTTTTAATAAAACTATCCATATGCAATGCACTGAGTTATATCAGTTTTTAATAAAACTATTTATATGCAAAGCACTGAGTTATATCAGTTTTTAATAAAACTATGCATATGTAATGCACTGAGTTATATCAGTTTTTAATAAAACTATCCATATGCAATGCACTGAGTTATATCAGTTTTTAATAAAACTATTTATATGCAAAGCACTGAGTTATATCAGTTTTTAATAAAACTATCCATATGCAATGCACTGAGTTATATCAGTTTTTAATAAAACTATGCCATATGCAATGCACTGAGTTATATCAGTTTTTAATAAAACTATTATATGCAATGCACTGAGTTATATCAGTTTTTAATAAAACTATGCATATGCAATGCACTGAGTTATATCAGTTTTTTAATAAAACTATCCATATGCAATGCACTGAGTTATATCAGTTTTAAATAAAACTATCCATTATGCAAAGCACTGAGTTATATCAGTTTTTAATAAAACTATCCATATGCAATGCACTGAGTTATATCAGTTTTTAATAAAACTATCCATATGCAATGCACTGAGTTATATCAGTTTTTTATTAAAACTATGCATATGCAATGCACTGAGTTATATCAGTTTTTAATAAAACTATGCAAATGCAATGCACTGAGTTTATATCAGTTTTTTAATAAAACTATCCATATGCAATGCACTGAGTTATATCAGTTTTTAATAAACTATCCATATGCAATGCACTGAGTTATATCAGTTTTTAATAAAACTATTTATATGCAAAGCACTGAGTTATAATCAGTTTTAAATAAAACTGTCCATATGCAAAGCACTGAGTTATATCAGTTTTTAATAAAACTATCCATATGCAATGCACTGAGTTATATCAGTTTTTAATAAAACTATTATATGCAAAGCACTGAGTTATATCAGTTTTAAATAAAACTATCCATATGCAAAGCACTGAGTTATATCAGTTTTTAATAAAACTATCCATATGCAATGCACTGAGTTATATCAGTTTTTAATAAAACTATCCATATGCAATGCACTGAGTTATATCAGTTTTTAATAAAACTATGCATATGCAATGCACTGAGTTATATCAGTTTTTAATAAAACTATCCATATGCAATGCAGTGAGTTATATCAGTTTTTAATAAAACTATCCATATGCAATGCACTGAGTTATATCAGGTTTTAATAAAACTATCCATACGCAATGCAGTGAGTTATATCAGTTTTTAATAAAACTATCCATATGCAATGCAGTGAGTTATATCAGGTTTTAATAAAACTATCCATATGCAATGCAGTGAGTTATATCAGGTTTTAATAAAACTATCCATATGCAATGCAGTGAGTTATATCAGGTTTTAATAAAACTATCCATATGCAATGCACTGAGTTATATCAGTTTTTAATAAAACTATCCATATGCAATGCACTGAGTAATATCAGTTTTTAATAAAACTATCCATATGCAATGCACTGAGTTATATCAGGTTTTCATAAAACTATCCATATGCAATGCACTGAGTTATATCAGTTTTTAATAAAACTATCCATATGCAATGCACTGAGTTATATCAGGTTTTAATAAAACTATCCATATGCAATGCACTGAGTTATATCAGATTTTAATAAAACTATCCATATGCAATGCACTGAGTTATATCAGTTTTTAGTAAAACTATCCATATGCAATGCACTGAGTTATATCAGTTTTTAATAAAACTATCCATATGCAATGCAGTGAGTTATATCAGGTTTTAATAAAACTATCCATATGCAATGCAGTGAGTTATATCAGGTTTTAATAAAACTATCCATATGCAATGCACTGAGTTATATCAGTTTTTAATAAAACTATCCATATGCAATGCACTGAGTTATATCAGTTTTTAATAAAACTATTTATATGCAAAGCACTGAGTTATATCAGTTTTTAATAAAACTATCCATATGCAATGCACTGAGTTATATCAGGTTTTAATAAAACTATCCATATGCAATGCATTGAGTTATATCAGGTTTTAATAAAACTATCCATATGCAATGCACTGAGTTGTATCAGTTTTTACTGAAACTATCCATATGCAATGCACTGAGTTATATCAGTTTTTAATAAAACTATCCATATGCAAAGCACTGAGTTATATCAGTTTTTAATAAAACTATCCATATGCAATGCAGTGAGTGATATCAGTTTTTAATAAAACTATCCATACGCAATGCAGTGAGTTATATCAGTGTTTAATAAAACTATCCATATGCAATGCACTGAGTTATATCAGGTTTTAATAAAACTATCCATATGCAATGCACTGAGTTATATCAGGTTTTAATAAAACCATCCATATGCAATGCACTGAGTTATAGCAGTTTTTAATAAAACTATCCATAAGCAATGGACTGAGTTATATCAGTTTTTAATAAAACTATCCATATGCAATGCACTGAGTTATATCAGGTTTTAATAAAACTATCCATAGGCAATGCACTGAGTTATATCAGGTTTTAATAAAACTATCCATATGCAATGCACTGAGTTATATCAGTTTTTAATAAAACTATCCATATGCAATGCAGTGAGTTATATCAGGTTTTAATAAAACTATCCATATGCAATGCACTGAGTTATAGCAGTTTTTAATAAAACTATCCATATGCAATGGACTGAGTTATATCAGGTTTTAATAAAACTATCCATATGCAATGCAGTGAGTTATATCAGGTTTTAATAAAACTATCCATATGCAATGCACTGAGTTATAGCAGTTTTTAATAAAACTATCCATATGCAATGGACTGAGTTATATCAGGTTTTAATAAAACTATCCATATGCAATGCACTGAGTTATATCAGTTTTTAATAAAACTATCCATATGCAATGCACTGAGTTATATCAGGTTTTCATAAAACTACCCATATGCAATGCACTGAGTTATATCAGTGTTTAATAAAACTATCCATATGCAATGCACTGAGTTATATCAGTTTTTAATAAAACTATCCATATGCAATGCACTGAGTTATATCAGTTTTTAATAAAACTATTTATATGCAAAGCACTGAGTTATATCAGTTTTTAATAAAACTATCCATATGCAAAGCACTGAGTTATATCAGTTTTTAATAAAACTATCCATATGCAATGCACTGAGTTATATCAGTTTTTAATAAAACTATGCATATGCAATGCACTGAGTTATATCAGTTTTTAATAAAACTATCCATACGCAATGCAGTGAGTTATATCAGTTTTTAATAAAACTATCCATATGCAATGCACTGAGTTATATCAGGTTTTAATAAAACTATCCATACGCAATGCAGTGAGTTATATCAGTTTTTAATAAAACTATCCATATGCAATGCAGTGAGTTATATCAGGTTTTCATAAAACTATCCATATGCAATGCAGTGAGTTATATCAGGTTTTAATAAAACTATCCATATGCAATGCAGTGAGTTATATCAGGTTTTAATAAAACTATCCATATGCAATGCACTGAGTTATATCAGTTTTTAATAAAACTATCCATATGCAATGCACTGAGTAATATCAGTTTTTAATAAAACTATCCATATGCAATGCACTGAGTTATATCAGCTTTTCATAAAACTATCCATATGCAATGCACTGAGTTATATCAGTTTTTAATAAAACTATCCATATGCAATGCACTGAGTTATATCAGGTTTTAATAAAACTATCCATATGCAATGCACTGAGTTATATCAGTTTTTAATAAAACTATCCATATGCAATGCACTGAGTTATATCAGTTTTTAATAAAACTATCCATATGCAATGCACTGAGTTATATCAGGTTTTCATAAAACTACCCATATGCAATGCACTGAGTTATATCAGTGTTTAATAAAACTATCCATATGCAATGCACTGAGTTATATCAGTTTTTAATAAAACTATCCATATGCAATGCAGTGAGTTATATCAGGTTTTAATAAAACTATCCATATGCAATGCAGTGAGTTATATCAGGTTTTAATAAAACTATCCATATGCAATGCACTGAGTTATATCAGTTTTTAATAAAACTATCCATATGCAATGCACTGAGTTATATCAGTTTTTAATAAAACTATTTATATGCAAAGCACTGAGTTATATCAGTTTTTAATAAAACTATCCATATGCAATGCACTGAGTTATATCAGGTTTTAATAAAACTATCCATATGCAATGCATTGAGTTATATCAGGTTTTAATAAAACTATCCATATGCAATGCACTGAGTTGTATCAGTTTTTACTAAAACTATCCATATGCAATGCACTGAGTTATATCAGTTTTTAATAAAACTATCCATATGCAAAGCACTGAGTTATATCAGTTTTTAATAAAACTATCCATATGCAATGCAGTGAGTGATATCAGTTTTTAATAAAACTATCCATACGCAATGCAGTGAGTTATATCTGTTTTTAATAAAACTATCCATATGCAATGCACTGAGTTATATCAGGTTTTAATAAAACTATCCATATGCAATGCACTGAGTTATATCAGTTTTTAATAAAACTATCCATATGCAATGCACTGAGTTATATCAGTTTTTAATAAAACTATCCATATGCAATCACTGAGTTATATCAGGTTTTAATAAAACTATCCATATGCAATGCACTGCGTTATATCAGTTTTTAATAAAACTCTCCATATGCAATGCACTGAGTTATATCAGGTTTTAATAAAACTATCCATATGCAATGCAGTGAGTTATATCAGGTTTTAATAAAACTATCCATATGCAATGCACTGAGTTATATCAGTTTTTAATAAAACTAACCAAATGCAATTGCCTGAGTTATATCAGTTTTTAATAAAACTATCCATATGCAATGCACTGAGTTATATCAGTTTTTCATAAAACTATCCATATGCAATGCACTGAGTTATATCAGTTTTTAATAAAACTATGCATATGCAATGCACTGAGTTATATCAGGTTTTAATAAAACTATCCATATGCAATGCACTGAGTTATATCAGGTTTTAATAAAACTATCCATATGCAATGCACTGAGTTATATCAGTTTTTAATAAAACTATCCATATGCAATGCACTGAGTTAGATCAGTTTTTAATAAAACTATCCATATGCAATGCACTGAGTTATATCAGTTTTTAATAAAACTATCCATATGCAATGCAGTGAGTTATATCAGGTTTTAATAAAACTATCCATATGCAATGCAGTGAGTTATATCAGGTTTTAATAAAACTATCCATATGCAATGCAGTGAGTTATATCAGGTTTTAATAAAACTATCCATATGCAATGCACTGAGTTATATCAGTTTTTAATAAAACTATCCATATGCAATGCAGTGAGTTATATCAGGTTTTAATAAAACTATCCATATGCAATGCACTGAGTTATAGCAGTTTTTAATAAAACTATCCATATGCAATGCACTGAGTTATATCAGTTTTTAATAAAACTATCCATATGCAATGCACTGAGTTATATCAGGTTTTCATAAAACTATCCATATGCAATGCACTGAGTTATATCAGTTTTTAATAAAACTATCCATATGCAATGCACTGAGTTATATCAGGTTTTAATAAAACTATCCATATGCAATGCACTGAGTTATATCAGGTTTTAATAAAACTATCCATATGCAATGCACTGAGTTATATCAGTTTTTAATAAAACTATCCATATGCAATGCACTGAGTTATATCAGGTTTTAATAAAACTATCCATATGCAATGCACTGAGTTATATCAGTTTTTAATAAAACTATCCATATGCAATGCACTGAGTTAGATCAGTTTTTAATAAAACTATCCATATGCAATGCACTGAGTTATATCAGTTTTTAATAAAACTATCCATATGCAATGCAGTGAGTTATATCAGGTTTTAATAAAACTATCCATATGCAATGCAGTGAGTTATATCAGGTTTTAATAAAACTATCCATATGCAATGCAGTGAGTTATATCAGGTTTTAATAAAACTATCCATATGCAATGCAGTGAGTTATATCAGGTTTTAATAAAACTATCCATATGCAATGCACTGAGTTATATCAGTTTTTAATAAAACTATCCATATGCAATGCAGTGAGTTATATCAGGTTTTAATAAAACTATCCATATGCAATGCACTGAGTTATAGCAGTTTTTAATAAAACTATCCATATGCAATGCACTGAGTTATATCAGTTTTTAATAAAACTATCCATATGCAATGCACTGAGTTATATCCGGTTTTCATAAAACTATCCATATGCAATGCACTGAGTTATATCAGTTTTTAATAAAACTATCCATATGCAATGCACTGAGTTATATCAGGTTTTAATAAAACTATCCATAGGCAATGCACTGAGTTATATCAGGTTTTAATAAAACTATCCATATGCAATGCACTGAGTTATATCAGTTTTTAATAAAACTATCCATATGCAATGCACTGAGTTATATCAGTTTTTAATAAAACTATCCATATGCAATGCACTGAGTTATATCAGTTTTTAATAAAACTATCCATATGCAATGCACTGAGTTATATCAGTTTTTAATAAAACTATCCATATGCAATGCACTGAGTTATATCAGGTTTTAATAAAACTATCCATAGGCAATGCACTGAGTTATATCAGGTTTTAATAAAACTATCCATATGCAATGCACTGAGTTATATCAGTTTTCAATAAAACTATCCATATGCAATGCACTGAGTTATATCAGTTTTTAATAAAACTATCCATATGCAATGCACTGAGTTATATCAGGTTTTCATAAAACTACCCATATGCAATGCACTGAGTTATATCAGTGTTTAATAAAACTATCCATATGCAATGCACTGAGTTATATCAGTTTTTAATAAAACTATCCATATGCAATGCAGTGAGTTATATCAGGTTTTAATAAAACTATCCATATGCAATACAGTGAGTTATATCAGGTTTTAATAAAACTATCCATATGCAATGCACTGAGTTATATCAGTTTTTAATAAAACTATCCATATGCAATGCACTGAGTTATATCAGTTTTTAATAAAACTATTTATATGCAAAGCACTGAGTTATATCAGTTTTTAATAAAACTATCCATATGCAATGCACTGAGTTATATCAGGTTTTAATAAAACTATCCATATGCAATGCAGTGAGTTATATCAGGTTTTAATAAAACTATCCATATGCAATGCACTGAGTTATATCAGTTTTTAATAAATTTATCCATATGCAATGCACTGAGTTATATCAGTTTTTAATAAAACTATCCATATGCAATGCACTGAGTTATATCAGGTTTTCATAAAACTATCCATATGCACTGCACTGAGTTATATCAGTTTTTAATAAAACTATCCATATGCACTGCACTGAGTTATATCAGTTTTTAATAAAACTATCCATATGCAATGCACTGAGTTATATGAGGTTTTCATAAAACTATCCATATGCAATGCACTGAGTTATATCAGTTTTTAATAAAACTATCCATATGCAATGCACTGAGTTATATCAGGTTTTAATAAAACTATCCATATGCAATGCACTGAGTTATATCAGGTTTTAATAAAACTATCCATATGCAATGCACTGAGTTATATCAGTTTTTAATAAAACTATCCATATGCAATGCACTGAGTTATATCAGTTTTTAATAAAACTATCCATATGCAATGCACTGAGTTATATCAGGTTTTCATAAAACTACCCATATGCAATGCACTGAGTTATATCAGTGTTTAATAAAACTATCCATATGCAATGCACTGAGTTATATCAGGTTTTAAAAAAACTATCCATATGCAATGCAGTGAGTTATATCAGGTTTTAATAAAACTATCCATATGCAATGCACTGAGTTATATCAGTTTTTAATAAAACTATTTATATGCAATGCACTGAGTTATATCAGTTTTTAATAAAACTATCCATATGCAATGCACTGAGTTATATCAGTTTTTAATAAAACTATTTATATGCAATGCACTGAGTTATATCAGGTTTTAATAAAACTATCCATATGCAATGCAGTGAGTTATATCAGGTTTTAATAAAACTATCCATATGCAATGCACTGAGTTATATCAGTTTTTAATAAAACTATTTATATGCAATGCACTGAGTTATATCAGGTTTTAATAAAACTATCCATATGCAATGCACTGAGTTATATCAGGTTTTAATAAAACTATCCATATGCAATGCACTGAGTTATATCAGTTTTTAATAAAACTATTTATATGCAATGCACTGAGTTATATCAGTTTTTAATAAAACTATTTATATGCAATGCACTGAGTTATATCAGTTTTTAATAAAACTATCCATATGCAATGCACTGAGTTATATCAGTTTTTAATAAAACTATCCATATGCAATGCACTGAGTTATATCAGGTTTTAATAAAACTATCCATATGCAATGCACTGAGTTATATCTGGTTTTAATAAAACTATCCATATGCAATGCAGTGAGTTATATCAGGTTTTAATAAAACTATCCATATGCAATGCACTGAGTTATATCAGTTTTTAATAAAACTATTTATATGCAATGCACTGAGTTATATCAGTTTTTAATAAAACTATTTATATGCAATGCACTGAGTTATATCAGTTTTTAATAAAACTATCCATATGCAATGCACTGAGTTATATCAGTTTTTAATAAAACTATTTATATGCAATGCACTGAGTTATATCAGGTTTTAATAAAACTATCCATATGCAATGCAGTGAGTTATATCAGGTTTTAATAAAACTATCCATATGCAATGCACTGAGTTATATCAGTTTTTAATAAAACTATTTATATGCAATGCACTGAGTTATATCAGTTTTTAATAAAACTATCCATATGCAATGCACTGAGTTATATCAGTTTTTAATAAAACTATTTATATGCAATGCACTGAGTTATATCAGGTTTTAATAAAACTATCCATATGCAATGCAGTGAGTTATATCAGGTTTTAATAAAACTATCCATATGCAATGCACTGAGTTATATCAGTTTTTAATAAAACTATTTATATGCAATGCACTGAGTTATATCAGGTTTTAATAAAACTATCCATATGCAATGCACTGAGTTATATCAGTTTTTAATAAAACTATTTATATGCAATGCACTGAGTTATATCAGTTTTTAATAAAACTATTTATATGCAATGCACTGAGTTATATCAGTTTTTAATAAAACTATCCATATGCAATGCACTGAGTTATATCAGTTTTTAATAAAACTATTTATATGCAATGCACTGAGTTATATCAGTTTTTAATAAAACTATTTATATGCAATGCACTGAGTTATATCAGTTTTTAATAAAACTATCCATATGCAATGCACTGAGTTATATCAGTTTTTAATAAAACTATTTATATGCAATGCACTGAGTTATATCAGGTTTTAATAAAACTAGCCATATGCAATGCAGTGAGTTATATCAGGTTTTAATAAAACTATCCATATGCAATGCACTGAGTTATATCAGTTTTTAATAAAACTATTTATATGCAATGCACTGAGTTATATCAGGTTTTAATAAAACTATCCATATGCAATGCACTGAGTTATATCAGTTTTTAATAAAACTATTTATATGCAATGCACTGAGTTATATCAGTTTTTAATAAAACTATTTATATGCAATGCACTGAATTATATCAGTTTTTAATAAAACTATCCATATGCAATGCACTGAGTTATATCAGTTTTTAATAAAACTCTCCATATGCAATGCACTGAGTTATATCAGGTTTTAATAAAACTATCCATATGCAATGCACTGAGTTATATCAGGTTTTAATAAAACTATCCATATGCAATGCAGTGAGTTATATCAGGTTTTAATAAAACTATCCTATGCAATGCACTGAGTTATATCAGTTTTTAATAAAACTATTTATATGCAATGCACTGAGTTATATCAGTTTTTAATAAAACTATTTATATGCAATGCACTGAGTTATATCAGTTTTTAATAAAACTATCCATATGCAATGCACTGAGTTATATCAGTTTTTAATAAAACTATTTATATGCAATGCACTGAGTTATATCAGGTTTTAATAAAACTATCCATATGCAATGCAGTGAGTTATATCAGGTTTTAATAAAACTATCCATATGCAATGCACGGAGTTATATCAGTTTTTAATAAAACTATTTATATGCAATGCACTGAGTTATATCAGTTTTTAATAAAACTATCCATATGCAATGCACTGAGTTATATCAGTTTTTAATAAAACTATTTATATGCAATGCAGTGAGTTATATCAGTTTTTAATAAAACTATCCATATGCAATGCACTGAGTTATATCAGTTTTTAATAAAACTATTTATATGCAATGCACTGAGTTATATCAGGTTTTAATAAAACTATCCATATGCAATGCACTGAGTTATATCAGGTTTTAATAAAACTATCCATATGCAATGCACTGAGTTATATCAGGTTTTAATAAAACTATCCATATGCAATGCAGTGAGTTATATCAGGTTTTAATAAAACTATTTATATGCAATGCAGTGAGTTATATCAGTTTTTAATAAAACTATCCATATGCAATGCACTGAGTTATATCAGTTTTTAATAAAACTATTTATATGCAATGCACTGAGTTATATCAGGTTTTAATAAAACTATCCATATGCAATGCAGTGAGTTATATCAGGTTTTAATAAAACTATCCATATGCAATGCACTGAGTTATATCAGGTTTTAATAAAACTATCCATATGCAATGCAGTGAGTTATATCAGGTTTTAATAAAACTATCCATATGCAATGCACGGAGTTATATCAGTTTTTAATAAAACTATTTATATGCAATGCACTGAGTTATATCAGTTTTTAATAAAACTATCCATATGCAATGCACTGAGTTATATCAGTTTTTAATAAAACTATTTATATGCAATGCACTGAGTTATATCAGGTTTTAATAAAACTATCCATATGCAATGCACTGAGTTATATCAGGTTTTAATAAAACTATCCATATGCAATGCAGTGAGTTATATCAGGTTTTAATAAAACTATCCATATGCAATGCAGTGAGTTATATCAGGTTTTAATAAAACTATTTATATGCAATGCAGTGAGTTATATCAGTTTTTAATAAAACTATCCATATGCAATGCACTGAGTTATATCAGTTTTTAATAAAACTATCCATATGCAATGCACTGAGTTATATCAGTTTTTAATAAAACTATTTATATGCAATGCAGTGAGTTATATCAGTTTTTAATAAAACTATCCATATGCAATGCACTGAGTTATATCAGTTTTTAATAAAACTATTTATATGCAATGCACTGAGTTATATCAGGTTTTAATAAAACTATCCATATGCAATGCAGTGAGTTATATCAGGTTTTAATAAAACTATTTATATGCAATGCACTGAGTTATATCAGTTTTTAATAAAACTATCCATATGCAATGCACTGAGTTATATCAGTTTTTAATAAAACTATTTATATGCAATGCACTGAGTTATATCAGGTTTTAATAAAACTATCCATATGCAATGCACTGAGTTATATCAGGTTTTAATAAAACTATCCATATGCAATGCACTGAGTTATATCAGGTTTTAATAAAACTATCCATATGCAATGCACTGAGTTATATCAGGTTTTAATAAAACTATCCATATGCAATGCAGTGAGTTATATCAGGTTTTAATAAAACTATTTATATGCAATGCAGTGAGTTATATCAGGTTTTAATAAAACTATCCATATGCAATGCACGGAGTTATATCAGTTTTTAATAAAACTATTTATATGCAATGCACTGAGTTATATCAGTTTTTAATAAAACTATCCATATGCAATGCACTGAGTTATATCAGTTTTTAATAAAACTATTTATATGCAATGCACTGAGTTATATCAGGTTTTAATAAAACTATCCATATGCAATGCACTGAGTTATATCAGGTTTTAATAAAACTATCCATATGCAATGCAGTGAGTTATATCAGGTTTTAATAAAACTATCCATATGCAATGCACTGAGTTATATCAGTTTTTAATAAAACTATTTATATGCAATGCACTGAGTTATATCAGTTTTTAATAAAACTATCCATATGCAATGCACTGAGTTATATCAGTTTTTAATAAAACTATTTATATGCAATGCACTGAGTTATATCAGGTTTTAATAAAACTATCCATATGCAATGCAGTGAGTTATATCAGGTTTTAATAAAACTATCCATATGCAATGCACTGAGTTATATCAGGTTTTCATAAAACTATCCATATGCAATGCACTGAGTTATATCAGTTTTTAATAAAACTATCCATATGCACTGCACTGAGTTATATCAGTTTTTAATAAAACTATCCATATGCAATGCACTGAGTTATATGAGGTTTTCATAAAACTATCCATATGCAATGCACTGAGTTATATCAGTTTTTAATAAAACTATCCATATGCAATGCACTGAGTTATATCAGGTTTTAATAAAACTATCCATATGCAATGCACTGAGTTATATCAGGTTTTAATAAAACTATCCATATGCAATGCACTGAGTTATATCAGTTTTTAATAAAACTATCCATATGCAATGCACTGAGTTATATCAGTTTTTAATAAAACTATCCATATGCAATGCACTGAGTTATATCAGGTTTTCATAAAACTACCCATATGCAATGCACTGAGTTATATCAGTGTTTAATAAAACTATCCATATGCAATGCACTGAGTTATATCAGGTTTTAATAAAACTATCCATATGCAATGCAGTGAGTTATATCAGGTTTTAATAAAACTATCCATATGCAATGCACTGAGTTATATCAGTTTTTAATAAAACTATTTGTATGCAATGCACTGAGTTATATCAGTTTTTAATAAAACTATCCATATGCAATGCACTGAGTTATATCAGTTTTTAATAAAACTATTTATATGCAATGCACTGAGTTATATCAGGTTTTAATAAAACTATCCATATGCAATGCAGTGAGTTATATCAGGTTTTAATAAAACTATCCATATGCAATGCACTGAGTTATATCAGTTTTTAATAAAACTATTTATATGCAATGCACTGAGTTATATCAGGTTTTAATAAAACTATCCATATGCAATGCACTGAGTTATATCAGGTTTTAATTAAACTATCCATATGCAATGCACTGAGTTATATCAGTTTTTAATAAAACTATTTATATGCAATGCACTGAGTTATATCAGTTTTTAATAAAACTATTTATATGCAATGCACTGAGTTATATCAGTTTTTAATAAAACTATCCATATGCAATGCACTGAGTTATATCAGTTTTTAATAAAACTATCCATATGCAATGCACTGAGTTATATCAGGTTTTAATAAAACTATCCATATGCAATGCACTGAGTTATATCTGGTTTTAATAAAACTATCCATATGCAATGCAGTGAGTTATATCAGGTTTTAATAAAACTATCCATATGCAATGCACTGAGTTATATCAGTTTTTAATAAAACTATTTATATGCAATGCACTGAGTTATATCAGTTTTTAATAAAACTATTTATATGCAATGCACTGAGTTATATCAGGTTTTAATAAAACTATCCATATGCAATGCACTGAGTTATATCAGTTTTTAATAAAACTATTTATATGCAATGCACTGAGTTATATCAGTTTTTAATAAAACTATTTATATGCAATGCACTGAGTTATATCAGTTTTTAATAAAACTATCCATATGCAATGCACTGAGTTATATCAGGTTTTAATAAAACTATCCATATGCAATGCACTGAGTTATATCAGTTTTTAATAAAACTATTTATATGCAATGCACTGAGTTATATCAGTTTTTAATAAAACTATTTATATGCAATGCACTGAGTTATATCAGGTTTTAATAAAACAATCCATATGCAATGCACTGAGTTATATCAGGTTTTAATAAAACTATCCATATGCAATGCACTGAGTTATATCAGTTTTTAATAAAACTATTTATATGCAATGCACTGAGTTATATCAGTTTTTAATAAAACTATTTATATGCAATGCACTGAGTTATATCTGGTTTTAATAAAACTATCCATATGCAGTGCACTGAGTTATATCAGGTTTTAATAAAACTATCCATATGCAATGCACTGAGTTATATCAGTTTTTAATAAAACTATTTATATGCAATGCACTGAGTTATATCAGTTTTTAATAAAACTATTTATATGCAATGCACTGAGTTATATCAGTTTTTAATAAAACTATTTATATGCAATGCACTGAGTTATATCAGTTTTTAATAAAACTATCCATATGCAATGCACTGAGTTATATCTGGTTTTAATAAAACTATCCATATGCAATGCAGTGAGTTATATCAGGTTTTAATAAAACTATCCATATGCAATGCACTGAGTTATATCAGGTTTTAATAAAACTATCCATATGCAATGCAGTGAGTTATATCAGTTTTTAATAAAACTATTTATATGCAATGCACTGAGTTATATCTGGTTTTAATAAAACTATCCATATGCAATGCAGTGAGTTATATCAGGTTTTAATAAAACTATCCATATGCAATGCACTGAGTTATATCAGTTTTTAATAAAACTATTTATATGCAATGCACTGAGTTATATCAGTTTTTAATAAAACTATTTATATGCAATGCACTGAGTTATATCAGGTTTTAATAAAACTATCCATATGCAATGCACTGAGTTATATCAGTTTTTAATAAAACTATTTATATGCAATGCACTGAGTTATATCAGTTTTTAATAAAACTATTTATATGCAATGCACTGAGTTATATCAGTTTTTAATAAAACTATTTATATGCAATGCACTGAGTTATATCAGGTTTTAATAAAACTATCCATATGCAATGCACTGAGTTATATCAGTTTTTAATAAAACTATTTATATGCAATGCACTGAGTTATATCAGTTTTTAATAAAACTATTTATATGCAATGCACTGAGTTATATCAGGTTTTAATAAAACTATCCATATGCAATGCACTGAGTTATATCAGGTTTTAATAAAACTATCCATATGCAATGCACTGAGTTATATCAGTTTTTAATAAAACTATTTATATGCAATGCACTGAGTTATATCAGTTTTTAATAAAACTATTTATATGCAATGCACTGAGTTATATCAGGTTTTAATAAAACTATCCATATGCAATGCACTGAGTTATATCAGTTTTTAATAAAACTATTTATATGCAATGCACTGAGTTATATCAGTTTTTAATAAAACTATTTATATGCAATGCACTGAGTTATATCAGTTTTTAATAAAACTATCCATATGCAATGCACTGAGTTATATCAGTTTTTAATAAAACTATCCATATGCAATGCACTGAGTTATATCAGGTTTTAATAAAACTATCCATATGCAATGCACTGAGTTATATCTGGTTTTAATAAAACTATCCATATGCAATGCAGTGAGTTATATCAGGTTTTAATAAAACTATCCATATGCAATGCATTGAGTTATATCAGTTTTTAATAAAACTATTTATATGCAATGCACTGAGTTATATCAGTTTTTAATAAAACTATTTATATGCAATGCACTGAGTTATATCAGTTTTTAATAAAACTATCCATATGCAATGCACTGAGTTATATCAGTTTTTAATAAAACTATTTATATGCAATGCACTGAGTTATATCAGGTTTTAATAAAACTATCCATATGCAATGCACTGAGTTATATCAGGTTTTAATAAAACTATCCATATGCAATGCAGTGAGTTATATCAGGTTTTAATAAAACTATCCATATGCAATGCACTGAGTTATATCAGTTTTTAATAAAACTATTTATATGCAATGCACTGAGTTATATCAGTTTTTAATAAAACTATCCATATGCAATGCACTGAGTTATATCAGGTTTTAATAAAACTATCCATATGCAATGCAGTGAGTTATATCAGTTTTAATAAAACTATCCATATGCAATGCACTGAGTTATATCAGTTTTTAATAAAACTATTTATATGCAATGCACTGAGTTATATCAGGTTTTAATAAAACTATCCATATGCAATGCACTGAGTTATATCAGTTTTTAATAAAACTATTTATATGCAATGCAGTGAGTTATATCAGTTTTTAATAAAACTATTATATGCAATGCACTGAGTTATATCAGTTTTTAATAAAACTATCCATATGCAATGCACTGAGTTATATCAGTTTTTAATAAAACTATTTATATGCAATGCACTGAGTTATATCAGTTTTTAATAAAACTATTTATATGCAATGCACTGAGTTATATCAGTTTTTAATAAAACTATCCATATGCAATGCACTGAGTTATATCAGTTTTTAATAAAACTATTTATATGCAATGCACTGAGTTATATCAGTTTTTAATAAAACTATCCATATGCAATGCACTGAGTTATATCAGTTTTTAATAAAACTATTTATATGCAATGCACTGAGTTATATCAGTTTTTAATAAAACTATTTATATGCAATGCACTGAGTTATATCAGGTTTTAATAAAACTATCCATATGCAATGCACTGAGTTATATCAGTTTTTAATAAAACTATTTATATGCAATGCACTGAGTTATATCAGTTTTTAATAAAACTATTTATATGCAATGCACTGAGTTATATCAGGTTTTAATAAAACTATCCATATGCAATGCAGTGAGTTATATCAGGTTTAATAAAACTATCCATATGCAATGCACTGAGTTATATCAGTTTTTAATAAAACTATTTATATGCAATGCACTGAGTTATATCAGGTTTTAATAAAACTATCCATATGCAATGCACTGAGTTATATCAGTTTTTAATAAAACTATTTATATGCAATGCACTGAGTTATATCAGTTTTTAATAAAACTATTTATATGCAATGCACTGAGTTATATCAGGTTTTAATAAAACTATCCATATGCAATGCAGTGAGTTATATCAGGTTTTAATAAAACTATCCATATGCAATGCACTGAGTTATATCAGTTTTTAATAAAACTATTTATATGCAATGCACTGAGTTATATCAGTTTTTAATAAAACTATTTATATGCAATGCACTGAGTTATATCAGGTTTTAATAAAACTATCCATATGCAATGCACTGAGTTATATCAGTTTTTAATAAAACTATTTATATGCAATGCACTGAGTTATATCAGTTTTTAATAAAACTATTTATATGCAATGCACTGAGTTATATCAGGTTTTAATAAAACTATCCATATGCAATGCAGTGAGTTATATCAGGTTTTAATAAAACTATCCATATGCAATGCACTGAGTTATATCAGTTTTTAATAAAACTATTTATATGCAATGCACTGAGTTATATCAGTTTTTAATAAAACTATTTATATGCAATGCACTGAGTTATATCAGGTTTTAATAAAACTATCCATATGCAATGCAGTGAGTTATATCAGGTTTTAATAAAACTATCCATATGCAATGCACTGAGTTATATCAGTTTTTAATAAAACTATTTATATGCAATGCACTGAGTTATATCAGGTTTTAATAAAACTATCCATATGCAATGCACTGAGTTATATCAGTTTTTAATAAAACTATTTATATGCAATGCACTGAGTTATATCAGTTTTTAATAAAACTATTTATATGCAATGCACTGAGTTATATCAGGTTTTAATAAAACTATCCATATGCAATGCAGTGAGTTATATCAGGTTTTAATAAAACTATCCATATGCAATGCACTGAGTTATATCAGTTTTTAATAAAACTATTTATATGCAATGCACTGAGTTATATCAGTTTTTAATAAAACTATTTATATGCAATGCACTGAGTTATATCAGGTTTTAATAAAACTATCCATATGCAATGCACTGAGTTATATCAGTTTTTAATAAAACTATTTATATGCAATGCACTGAGTTATATCAGTTTTTAATAAAACTATTTATATGCAATGCACTGAGTTATATCAGTTTTTAATAAAACTATTTATATGCAATGCACTGAGTTATATCAGGTTTTAATAAAACTATCCATATGCAATGCACTGAGTTATATCAGGTTTTAATAAAACTATCCATATGCAATGCACTGAGTTATATCAGTTTTTAATAAAACTATTTATATGCAATGCACTGAGTTATATCAGTTTTTAATAAAACTATTTATATGCAATGCACTGAGTTATATCAGGTTTTAATAAAACTATCCATATGCAATGCAGTGAGTTATATCAGGTTTTAATAAAACTATCCATATGCAATGCACTGAGTTATATCAGTTTTTAATAAAACTATTTATATGCAATGCACTGAGTTATATCAGGTTTTAATAAAACTATCCATATGCAATGCACTGAGTTATATCAGTTTTTAATAAAACTATTTATATGCAATGCACTGAGTTATATCAGTTTTTAATAAAACTATTTATATGCAATGCACTGAGTTATATCAGGTTTTAATAAAACTATCCATATGCAATGCAGTGAGTTATATCAGGTTTTAATAAAACTATCCATATGCAATGCACTGAGTTATATCAGTTTTTAATAAAACTATTTATATGCAATGCACTGAGTTATATCAGTTTTTAATAAAACTATTTATATGCAATGCACTGAGTTATATCAGGTTTTAATAAAACTATCCATATGCAATGCACTGAGTTATATCAGTTTTTAATAAAACTATTTATATGCAATGCACTGAGTTATATCAGTTTTTAATAAAACTATTTATATGCAATGCACTGAGTTATATCAGGTTTTAATAAAACTATCCATATGCAATGCAGTGAGTTATATCAGGTTTTAATAAAACTATCCATATGCAATGCACTGAGTTATATCAGTTTTTAATAAAACTATTTATATGCAATGCACTGAGTTATATCAGGTTTTAATAAAACTATCCATATGCAATGCACTGAGTTATATCAGTTTTTAATAAAACTATTTATATGCAATGCACTGAGTTATATCAGTTTTTAATAAAACTATTTATATGCAATGCACTGAGTTATATCAGGTTTTAATAAAACTATCCATATGCAATGCAGTGAGTTATATCAGGTTTTAATAAAACTATCCATATGCAATGCACTGAGTTATATCAGTTTTTAATAAAACTATTTATATGCAATGCACTGAGTTATATCAGGTTTTAATAAAACTATCCATATGCAATGCACTGAGTTATATCAGTTTTTAATAAAACTATTTATATGCAATGCAGTGAGTTATATCAGTTTTTAATAAAACTATTTATATGCAATGCACTGAGTTATATCAGTTTTTAATAAAACTATCCATATGCAATGCACTGAGTTATATCAGTTTTTAATAAAACTATTTATATGCAATGCACTGAGTTATATCAGTTTTTAATAAAACTATTTATATGCAATGCACTGAGTTATATCAGTTTTTAATAAAACTATCCATATGCAATGCACTGAGTTATATCAGTTTTTAATAAAACTATTTATATGCAATGCACTGAGTTATATCAGTTTTTAATAAAACTATCCATATGCAATGCACTGAGTTATATCAGTTTTTAATAAAACTATTTATATGCAATGCACTGAGTTATATCAGTTTTTAATAAAACTATTTATATGCAATGCACTGAGTTATATCAGTTTTTAATAAAACTATCCATATGCAATGCACTGAGTTATATCAGTTTTTAATAAAACTATTTATATGCAATGCACTGAGTTATATCAGTTTTTAATAAAACTATCCATATGCAATGCACTGAGTTATATCAGTTTTTAATAAAACTATTTATATGCAATGCACTGAGTTATATCAGTTTTTAATAAAACTATTTATATGCAATGCACTGAGTTATATCAGTTTTTAATAAAACTATTTATATGCAATGCACTGAGTTATATCAGGTTCTAATAAAACTATCCATATGCAATGCACTGAGTTATATCAGTTTTTAATAAAACTATTTATATGCAATGCACTGAGTTATATCAGGTTTTAATAAAACTATCCATATGCAATGCACTGAGTTATATCAGGTTTTAATAAAACTATCCATGTGCAATGCACTGAGTTATATCAGTTTTTAATAAAACTATTTATATGCAATGCACTGAGTTATATCAGTTTTTAATAAAACTATCCATATGCAATGCACTGAGTTATATCAGTTTTTAATAAAACTATTTATATGCAATGCACTGAGTTATATCAGTTTTTAATAAAACTATCCATATGCAATGCACTGAGTTATATCAGTTTTTAATAAAACTATCCATGTGCAATGCACTGAGTTATATCAGTTTTTAATAAAACTATTTATATGCAATGCACTGAGTTATATCAGTTTTTAATAAAACTATCCATATGCAATGCACTGAGTTATATCAGTTTTTAATAAAACTATTTATATGCAATGCACTGAGTTATATCAGTTTTTAATAAAACTATCCATATGCAATGCACTGAGTTATATCAGGTTTTAATAAAACTATCCATGTGCAATGCACTGAGTTATATCAGTTTTTAATAAAACTATTTATATGCAATGCACTGAGTTATATCAGGTTTTAATAAAACTATCCATATGCAATGCACTGAGTTATATCAGGTTTTAATAAAACTATCCATGTGCAATGCACTGAGTTATATCAGTTTTTAATAAAACTATTTATATGCAATGCACTGAGTTATATCAGTTTTTAATAAAACTATCCATATGCAATGCACTGAGTTATATCAGGTTTTAATAAAACTATCCATGTGCAATGCACTGAGTTATATCAGTTTTTAATAAAACTATTTATATGCAATGCACTGAGTTATATCAGTTTTTAATAAAACTATCCATATGCAATGCACTGAGTTATATCAGTTTTTAATAAAACTATTTATATGCAATGCACTGAGTTATATCAGTTTTTAATAAAACTATTTATATGCAATGCACTGAGTTATATCAGGTTTAATAAAACTATCCATATGCAATGCACTGAGTTATATCAGTTTTTAATAAAACTATTTATATGCAATGCACTGAGTTATATCAGGTTTTAATAAAACTATCCATATGCAATGCACTGAGTTATATCAGGTTTTAATAAAACTATCCATGTGCAATGCACTGAGTTATATCAGTTTTTAATAAAACTATTTATATGCAATGCACTGAGTTATATCAGTTTTTAATAAAACTATCCATATGCAATGCACTGAGTTATATCAGTTTTTAATAAAACTATTTATATGCAATGCACTGAGTTATATCAGTTTTTAATAAAACTATCCATATGCAATGCACTGAGTTATATCAGGTTTTAATAAAACTATCCATGTGCAATGCACTGAGTTATATCAGTTTTTAATAAAACTATTTATATGCAATGCACTGAGTTATATCAGTTTTTAATAAAACTATCCATATGCAATGCACTGAGTTATATCAGTTTTTAATAAAACTATTTATATGCAATGCACTGAGTTATATCAGTTTTTAATAAAACTATCCATATGCAATGCACTGAGTTATATCAGGTTTTAATAAAACTATCCATGTGCAATGCACTGAGTTATATCAGTTTTTAATAAAACTATTTATATGCAATGCACTGAGTTATATCAGTTTTTAATAAAACTATCCATATGCAATGCACTGAGTTATATCAGTTTTTAATAAAACTATTTATATGCAATGCACTGAGTTATATCAGTTTTTAATAAAACTATCCATATGCAATGCACTGAGTTATATCAGGTTTTAATAAAACTATCCATGTGCAATGCACTGAGTTATATCAGTTTTTAATAAAACTATTTATATGCAATGCACTGAGTTATATCAGTTTTTAATAAAACTATCCATATGCAATGCACTGAGTTATATCAGTTTTTAATAAAACTATTTATATGCAATGCACTGAGTTATATCAGTTTTTAATAAAACTATCCATATGCAATGCACTGAGTTATATCAGTTTTTAATAAAACTATTCATATGCAATGCACTGAGTTATATCAGTTTTTAATAAAACTATTTATATGCAATGCACTGAGTTATATCAGTTTTTAATAAAACTATTATATGCAATGCACTGAGTTATATCAGGTTTTAATAAAACTATCCATATGCAATGCACTGAGTTATATCAGTTTTTAATAAAACTATTTATATGCAATGCACTGAGTTATATCAGGTTTTAATAAAACTATCCATATGCAATGCACTGAGTTATATCAGTTTTTAATAAAACTATTTATATGCAATGCACTGAGTTATATCAGTTTTTAATAAAACTATTTATATGCAATGCACTGAGTTATATCAGTTTTTAATAAAACTATCCATATGCAATGCACTGAGTTATATCAGGTTTTAATAAAACTATCCATATGCAATGCACTGAGTTATATCAGGTTTTAATAAAACTATCCATATGCAATGCACTGAGTTATATCAGGTTTTAATAAAACTATCCATATGCAATGCACTGAGTTATATCAGTTTTTAATAAAACTATTTATATGCAATGCACTGAGTTATATCAGTTTTTAATAAAACTATCCATATGCAATGCACTGAGTTATATCAGTTTTTAATAAAACTATTCATATGCAATGCACTGAGTTATATCAGGTTTTAATAAAACTATCCATATGCAATGCACTGAGTTATATCAGGTTTTAATAAAACTATCCATATGCAATGCACTGAGTTATATCAGTTTTTAATAAAACTATCCATATGCAATGCACTGAGTTATATCAGGTTTTAATAAAACTATCCATATGCAATGCACTGAGTTATATCAGTTTTTAATAAAACTATCCATATGCAATGCACTGAGTTATATCAGGTTTTAATAAAACTATCCATATGCAATGCACTGAGTTATATCAGTTTTTAATAAAACTATTTATATGCAATGCACTGAGTTATATCAGTTTTTAATAAAACTATCCATATGCAATGCACTGAGTTATATCAGTTTTTAATAAAACTATTTATATGCAATGCACTGAGTTATATCAGGTTTTAATAAAACTATCCATATGCAATGCAGTGAGTTATATCAGGTTTTAATAAAACTATCCATATGCAATGCACTGAGTTATATCAGTTTTTAATAAACTATTTATATGCAATGCACTGAGTTATATCAGTTTTTAATAAAACTATCCATATGCAATGCACTGAGTTATATCAGTTTTTAATAAAACTATTTATATGCAATGCACTGAGTTATATCAGGTTTTAATAAAACTATCCATATGCAATGCAGTGAGTTATATCAGGTTTTAATAAAACTATCCATATGCAATGCACTGAGTTATATCAGTTTTTAATAAAACTATTTATATGCAATGCACTGAGTTATATCAGTTTTTAATAAAACTATCCATATGCAATGCACTGAGTTATATCAGTTTTTAATAAAACTATTTATATGCAATGCACTGAGTTATATCAGGTTTTAATAAAACTATCCATATGCAATGCAGTGAGTTATATCAGGTTTTAATAAAACTATCCATATGCAATGCACTGAGTTATATCAGTTTTTAATAAAACTATTTATATGCAATGCACTGAGTTATATCAGTTTTTAATAAAACTATCCATATGCAATGCACTGAGTTATATCAGTTTTTAATAAAACTATCCATATGCAATGCACTGAGTTATATCAGGTTTTCATAAAACTACCCATATGCAATGCACTGAGTTATATCAGTTTTAATAAAACTATCCATATGCAATGCACTGAGTTATATCAGGTTTTAATAAAACTATCCATATGCAATGCACTGAGTTATATCAGTTTTTAATAAAACTATCCATATGCAATGCACTGAGTTATATCAGTTTTTAATAAAACTATCCATATGCAATGCACTGAGTTATATCAGGTTTTAATAAAACTATCCATATGCAATGCACTGAGTTATATCAGTTTTTAATAAAACTATCCATATGCAATGCACTGAGTTATATCAGGTTTTAATAAAACTATCCATATGCAATGCACTGAGTTATATCAGGTTTTAATAAAACTATCCATATGCAATGCACTGAGTTATATCAGTTTTTAATAAAACTATTTATATGCAATGCACTGAGTTATATCAGTTTTTAATAAAACTATCCATATGCAATGCACTGAGTTATATCAGTTTTTAATAAAACTATTATATGCAATGCACTGAGTTATATCAGTTTTTAATAAAACTATCCATATGCAATGCACTGAGTTATATCAGTTTTTAATAAAACTATTTATATGCAATGCACTGAGTTATATCAGGTTTTAATAAAACTATCCATATGCAATGCACTGAGTTATATCAGGTTTTAATAAAACTATCCATATGCAATGCAGCTGAGTTATATCAGGTTTTAATAAAACTATCCATATGCAATGCACTGAGTTATATCAGTTTTTAATAAAACTATTTATATGCAATGCACTGAGTTATATCAGTTTTAATAAAACTATCCATATGCAATGCACTGAGTTATATCAGTTTTAATAAAACTATCCATATGCAATGCACTGAGTTATATCAGTTTTTAATAAAACTATTTATATGCAATGCACTGAGTTATATCAGTTTTTAATAAAACTATTTATATGCAATGCACTGAGTTATATCAGTTTTTAATAAAACTATCCATATGCAATGCACTGAGTTATATCAGTTTTTAATAAAACTATCCATATGCAATGCACTGAGTTATATCAGGTTTTAATAAAACTATCCATATGCAATGCACTGAGTTATATCAGTTTTTAATAAAACTATCCATATGCAATGCAGTGAGTTATATCAGGTTTTAATAAAACTATCCATATGCAATGCACTGAGTTATATCAGTTTTTAATAAAACTATTTATATGCAATGCACTGAGTTATATCAGTTTTTAATAAAACTATTCATATGCAATGCACTGAGTTATATCAGTTTTTAATAAAACTATCCATATGCAATGCACTGAGTTATATCAGTTTTTAATAAAACTATTTATATGCAATGCACTGAGTTATATCAGTTTTTAATAAAACTATCCATATGCAATGCACTGAGTTATATCAGTTTTAATAAAACTATCCATATGCAATGCACTGAGTTATATCAGGTTTTAATAAAACTATCCATATGCAATGCACTGAGTTATATCAGTTTTTAATAAAACTATTTATATGCAATGCACTGAGTTATATCAGTTTTTAATAAAACTATCCATATGCAATGCACTGAGTTATATCAGTTTTTAATAAAACTATTTATATGCAATGCACTGAGTTATATCAGTTTTAATAAAACTATCCATATGCAATGCACTGAGTTATATCAGGTTTTAATAAAACTATCCATATGCAATGCACTGAGTTATATCAGTTTTTAATAAAACTATTTATATGCAATGCACTGAGTTATATCAGGTTTTAATAAAACTATCCATATGCAATGCACTGAGTTATATCAGTTTTTAATAAAACTATTTATATGCAATGCACTGAGTTATATCAGTTTTTAATAAAACTATTTATATGCAATGCACTGAGTTATATCAGTTTTTAATAAAACTATCCATATGCAATGCACTGAGTTATATCAGTTTTTAATAAAACTATCTATATGCAATGCACTGAGTTATATCAGGTTTTAATAAAACTATCCATATGCAATGCACTGAGTTATATCAGGTTTTAATAAAACTATCCATATGCAATGCAGTGAGTTATATCAGGTTTTAATAAAACTATCCATATGCAATGCACTGAGTTATATCAGGTTTTAATAAAACTATCCATATGCAATGCACTGAGTTATATCAGTTTTTAATAAAACTATTTATATGCAATGCACTGAGTTATATCAGTTTTAATAAAACTATCCATATGCAATGCACTGAGTTATATCAGTTTTTAATAAAACTATTTATATGCAATGCACTGAGTTATATCAGGTTTTAATAAAACTATCCATATGCAATGCACTGAGTTATATCAGGTTTTAATAAAACTATCCATATGCAATGCACTGAGTTATATCAGTTTTTAATAAAACTATCCATGTGCAATGCACTGAGTTATATCAGGTTTTAATAAAACTATCCATATGCAATGCACTGAGTTATATCAGTTTTTAATAAAACTATCCATATGCAATGCACTGAGTTATATCAGGTTTTAATAAAACTATCCATATGCAATGCACTGAGTTATATCAGTTTTTAATAAAACTATTTATATGCAATGCACTGAGTTATATCAGTTTTTAATAAAACTATCCATATGCAATGCACTGAGTTATATCAGTTTTTAATAAAACTATTTATATGCAATGCACTGAGTTATATCAGGTTTTAATAAAACTATCCATATGCAATGCAGTGAGTTATATCAGGTTTTAATAAAACTATCCATATGCAATGCACTGAGTTATATCAGTTTTTAATAAAACTATTTATATGCAATGCACTGAGTTATATCAGTTTTTAATAAAACTATCCATATGCAATGCACTGAGTTATATCAGTTTTTAATAAAACTATTTATATGCAATGCACTGAG
>JAWMAG010000391.1:0-31274 GCA_037013455.1 Ceratitis rosa
ATATAACTCAGTGCATTGCATATGGATAGTTTTATTAAAAACTGATCTAACTCAGTGCATTGCATAATGGATAGTTTTATTAAAACTGATATAACTCAGTGCATTGCATATGGATAGTTTTATTAAAAACTGATATAACTCAGTGCATTGCATATGGATAGTTTTATTAAAACCTGATATAACTCAGTGCATTGCATATGGATAGTTTTATTAAAAACTGATCTAACTCAGTGCATTGCATATGGATAGTTTTATTAAAAACTGATATAACTCAGTGCATTGCATATGGATAGTTTTATTAAAAACTGATCTAACTCAGTGCATTGCATATGGATAGTTTTATTAAAAACTGATATAACTCAGTGCATTGCATATGGATAGTTTTATTAAAAACTGATCTAACTCAGTGCATTGCATATGGATAGTTTTATTAAAAACCTGATATAACTCAGTGCATTGCATATGGATAGTTTTATTAAAAACTGATCTAACTCAGTGCATTGCATATGGATAGTTTTATTAAAAACTGATATAACTCAGTGCATTGCATATGGATAGTTTTATTAAAAACTGATATAACTCAGTGCATTGCATATGGATAGTTTTATTAAAAACTGATATAACTCAGTGCATTGCATATGGATAGTTTTATTAAAAACTGATCTAACTCAGTGCATTGCATATGGATAGTTTTATTAAAAACTGATATAACTCAGTGCATTGCATATGGATAGTTTTATTAAAAACTGATCTAACTCAGTGCATTGCATATGGATAGTTTTATTAAAACCTGATATAACTCAGTGCATTGCATATGGATAGTTTTATTAAAAACTGATCTAACTCAGTGCATTGCATATGGATAGTTTTATTAAAAACTGATATAACTCAGTGCATTGCATATGGATAGTTTTATTAAAAACTGATCTAACTCAGTGCATTGCATATGGATAGTTTTATTAAAAACTGATATAACTCAGTGCATTGCATATGGATAGTTTTATTAAAAACTGATCTAACTCAGTGCATTGCATATGGATAGTTTTATTAAAAACTGATATAACTCAGTGCATTGCATATGGATAGTTTTATTAAAAACTGATATAACTCAGTGCATTGCATATGGATAGTTTTATTAAAACCTGATATAACTCAGTGCATTGCATATGGATAGTTTTATTAAAAACTGATCTAACTCAGTGCATTGCATATGGATAGTTTTATTAAAACTGATATAACTCAGTGCATTGCATATGGATAGTTTTATTAAAAACTGATATAACTCAGTGCATTGCATATGGATAGTTTTATTAAAAACTGATATAACTCAGTGCATTGCATATGGATAGTTTTATTAAAAACTGATATAACTCAGTGCATTGCATTTGGTTAGTTTTATTAAAAACTGATATAACTCAGTGCATTGCATATGGATAGTTTTATTAAAAACTGATATAACTCAGTGCATTGCATATGGATAGTTTTATTAAAAACTGATCTAACTCAGTGCATTGCATATGGATAGTTTTATTAAAAACTGATATAACTCAGTGCATTGCATTTGGTTAGTTTTATTAAAAACTGATATAACTCAGTGCATTGCATATGGATAGTTTTATTAAAAACTGATATAACTCAGTGCATTGCATATGGATAGTTTTATTAAAAACCTGATATAACTCAGTGCATTGCATATGGATAGTTTTATTAAAAACTGATCTAACTCAGTGCATTGCATATGGATAGTTTTATTAAAAACTGATATAACTCACTGCATTGCACATGGATAGTTTTATTAAAACCTGATCTAACTCAGTGCATTGCATATGGATAGTTTTATTAAAAACTGATATAACTCAGTGCATTGCATATGGATAGTTTTATTAAAAATTGATATAACTCAGTGCATTGCATATGGATAGTTTTATTAAAACCTGATATAACTCAGTGCATTGCATATGGATAGTTTTATTAAAAACTGATATAACTCAGTGCATTGCATATGGATAGTTTTATTAAAAACTGATCTAACTCAGTGCATTGCATATGGATAGTTTTATTAAAACCTGATATAACTCAGTGCATTGCATATAGATAGTTTTATTAAAAACTGATCTAACTCAGTGCATTGCATATGGATAGTTTTATTAAAAACTGATGTAACTCAGTGCATTGCATTTGGTTAGTTTTATTAAAAACTGATATAACTCAGTGCATTGCATATGGATAGTTTTATTAAAACCTGATATAACTCAGTGCATTGCATATGGATAGTTTTATTAAAACCTGAACTAACTCAGTGCATTGCATATGCATAGTTTTATTAAAAACTGATCTAACTCAGTGCATTGCATATGGATAGTTTTATTAAAAACTGATATAACTCAGTGCATTGCATTTGGTTAGTTTTATTAAAAACTGATATAACTCAGTGCATTGCATATGGATAGTTTTATTAAAAACTGATATAACTCAGTGCATTGCATATGGATAGTTTTATTAAAAACTGATCTAACTCAGTGCATTGCATATGGATAGTTTTATTAAAAACTGATATAACTCACTGCATTGCATATGGATAGTTTTATTAAAAACTGATCTAACTCAGTGTATTGCATATGGATAGTTTTATTAAAAACTGATATAACTCAGTGCATTGCATATGGATAGTTTTATTAAAAATTGATATAACTCAGTGCATTGCATATGGATAGTTTTATTAAAACCTGATCTAACTCAGTGCATTGCATATGGATAGTTTTATTAAAAACTGATCTAACTCAGTGCATTGCATATGGATAGTTTTATTAAAAACTGATATAACTCAGTGCATTGCATTTGGTTAGTTTTATTAAAAACTGATATAACTCAGTGCATTGCATTTGGTTAGTTTTATTAAAAACTGATATAACTCAGTGCATTGCATATGGATAGTTTTATTAAAAACTGATATAACTCAGTGCATTGCATATGGATAGTTTTATTAAAAACTGATCTAACTCAGTGCATTGCATATGGATAGTTTTATTAAAACCTGATATAACTCAGTGCATTGCATATGGATAGTTTTATTAAAAACTGATCTAACTCAGTGCATTGCTAATGGATAGTTTTATTAAAAACTGATATAACTCAGTGCATTGCATATGGATAGTTTTATTAAAAACTGATATAACTCAGTGCATTGCATATGGATAGTTTTATTAAAACCTGATATAACTCAGTGCATTGCATATGGATAGTTTTATTAAAAACTGATCTAATTCAGTGCATTGCATATGGATAGTTTTATTAAAAACTAATATAAATCACTGCATTGCATATGGATAGTTTTATTAAAAACTGATCTAACTCAGTGCATTGCATATGGATAGTTTTATTAAAAACTGATATAACTCAGTGCATTGCATATGGATAGTTTTATTAAAAACTGATCTAACTCAGTGCATTGCATATGGATAGTTTTATTAAAACCTGATATAACTCAGTGCATTGCATATGGATAAATTTACTAAAAACTGATCTAACTCAGTGCATTGCATATGGATAGTTTTATTAAAAACTGATATAACTCAGTGCATTGCATTTGGTTAGTTTTATTAAAAACTGATATAACTCAGTGCATTGCATATGGATAGTTTTATTAAAAACTGATCTAACTCAGTGCATTGCATATGGATAGTTTTATTAAAAACTGATATAACTCAGTGCATTGCATATGGATAGTTTTATTAAAACCTGATATAACTCAGTGCATTGCATATGGATAGTTTTATTAAAAACTGATCTAACTCAGTGCATTGCATATGGATAGTTTTATTAAAACCTGATATAACTCAGTGCATTGCATATGGATAGTTTTATTAAAAACTGATCTAACTCAGTGCATTGCATATGGATAGTTTTATTAAAACCTGATATAACTCAGTGCATTGCATATGGATAGTTTTATTAAAAACTGATCTAACTCAGTGCATTGCATATGGATAGTTTAATTAAAACCTGATATAACTCAGTGCATTGCATATGGATAGTTTTATTAAAAATTGATATAACTCAGTGCATTGCATATGGATAGTTTTATTAAAAACTGATATAACTCAGTGCATTGCATATGGATAGTTTTATTAAAAATTGATATAACTCAGTGCATTGCATATGGATAGTTTTATTAAAACCTGATATAACTCAGTGCATTGCATATGGATAGTTTTATTAAAAACTGATCTAACTCAGTGCATTGCATATGGATAGTTTTATTAAAAACTGATATAACTCAGTGCATTGCATTTGGTTAGTTTTATTAAAAACTGATATAACTCAGTGCATTGCATATGGATAGTTTTATTAAAAACTGATATAACTCAGTGCATTGCATATGGATAGTTTTATTAAAAACTGATATAACTCAGTGCATTGCATTTGGTTAGTTTTATTAAAAACTGATATAACTCAGTGCATTGCATATGGATAGTTTTATTAAAAACTGATATAACTCAGTGCATTGCATATGGATAGTTTTATTAAAAACTGATCTAACTCAGTGCATTGCATATGGATAGTTTTATTAAAAACTGATATAACTCAGTGCATTGCATTTGGTTAGTTTTATTAAAAACTGATATAACTCAGTGCATTGCATATGGATAGTTTTATTAAAAACTGATATAACTCAGTGCATTGCATATGGATAGTTTTATTAAAACCTGATATAACTCAGTGCATTGCATATGGATAGTTTTATTAAAAACTGATCTAACTCAGTGCATTGCATATGGATAGTTTTATTAAAAACTGATATAACTCACTGCATTGCACATGGATAGTTTTATTAAAACCTGATCTAACTCAGTGCATTGCATATGGATAGTTTTATTAAAAACTGATATAACTCAGTGCATTGCATATGGATAGTTTTATTAAAAATTGATATAACTCAGTGCATTGCATATGGATAGTTTTATTAAAACCTGATTTAACTCAGTGCATTGCATATGGATAGTTTTATTAAAAACTGATATAACTCAGTGCATTGCATATGGATAGTTTTATTAAAAACTGATCTAACTCAGTGCATTGCATATGGATAGTTTTATTAAAACCTGATATAACTCAGTGCATTGCATATAGATAGTTTTATTAAAAACTGATCTAACTCAGTGCATTGCATATGGATAGTTTTATTAAAAACTGATGTAACTCAGTGCATTGCATTTGGTTAGTTTTATTAAAAACTGATATAACTCAGTGCATTGCATATGGATAGTTTTATTAAAACTGATCTAACTCAGTGCATTGCATATGGATAGTTTTATTAAAAACTGATATAACTCAGTGCATTGCATATGGATAGTTTTATTAAAACCTGATATAACTCAGTGCATTGCATATGGATAGTTTTATTAAAAACTGATCTAACTCAGTGCATTGCATATGGATAGTTTTATTAAAACCTGATATAACTCAGTGCATTGCATATGGATAGTTTTATTAAAAACTGATATAACTCAGTGCATTGCATTTGGTTAGTTTTATTAAAAACTGATATAACTCAGTGCATTGCATTTGGTTAGTTTTATTAAAAACTGATATAACTCAGTGCATTGCATATGGATAGTTTTATTAAAAACTGATATAACTCAGTGCATTGCATATGGATAGTTTTATTAAAAACTGATCTAACTCAGTGCATTGCATATGGATAGTTTTATTAAAAACCGATCTAACTCAGTGCATTGCATATGGATAGTTTTATTAAAAACTGATCTAACTCAGTGCATTGCATATGGATAGTTTTATTAAAAACTGATCTAACTCAGTGCATTGCATATGGATAGTTTTATTAAAAACTGATATAACTCAGTGCATTGCATTTGGTTAGTTTTATTAAAAACTGATATAACTCAGTGCATTGCATATGGATAGTTTTATTAAAAACTGATATAACTCAGTGCATTGCATATGGATAGTTTTATTAAAAACTGATCTAACTCAGTGCATTGCATATGGATAGTTTTATTAAAACCTGATATAACTCAGTGCATTGCATATGGATAGTTTTATTAAAAACTGATCTAACTCAGTGCATTGCTAATGGATAGTTTTATTAAAAACTGATATAACTCAGTGCATTGCATATGGATAGTTTTATTAAAAACTGATATAACTCAGTGCATTGCATATGGATAGTTTTATTAAAACCTGATATAACTCAGTGCATTGCATATGGATAGTTTTATTAAAAACTGATCTAATTCAGTGCATTGCATATGGATAGTTTTATTAAAAACTAATATAAATCACTGCATTGCATATGGATAGTTTTATTAAAAACTGATCTAACTCAGTGCATTGCATATGGATAGTTTTATTAAAAACTGATATAACTCAGTGCATTGCATATGGATAGTTTTATTAAAAACTGATCTAACTCAGTGCATTGCATATGGATAGTTTTATTAAAACCTGATATAACTCAGTGCATTGCATATGGATAAATTTACTAAAAACTGATCTAACTCAGTGCATTGCATATGGATAGTTTTATTAAAAACTGATATAACTCAGTGCATTGCATTTGGTTAGTTTTATTAAAAACTGATATAACTCAGTGCATTGCATATGGATAGTTTTATTAAAAACTGATCTAACTCAGTGCATTGCATATGGATAGTTTTATTAAAAACTGATATAACTCAGTGCATTGCATATGGATAGTTTTATTAAAACCTGATATAACTCAGTGCATTGCATATGGATAGTTTTATTAAAAACTGATCTAACTCAGTGCATTGCATATGGATAGTTTTATTAAAACCTGATATAACTCAGTGCATTGCATATGGATAGTTTTATTAAAAACTGATCTAACTCAGTGCATTGCATATGGATAGTTTTATTAAAACCTGATATAACTCAGTGCATTGCATATGGATAGTTTTATTAAAAACTGATCTAACTCAGTGCATTGCATATGGATAGTTTAATTAAAACCTGATATAACTCAGTGCATTGCATATGGATAGTTTTATTAAAAATTGATATAACTCAGTGCATTGCATATGGATAGTTTTATTAAAAACTGATATAACTCAGTGCATTGCATATGGATAGTTTTATTAAAAATTGATATAACTCAGTGCATTGCATATGGATAGTTTTATTAAAACCTGATATAACTCAGTGCATTGCATATGGATAGTTTTATTAAAAACTGATCTAACTCAGTGCATTGCATATGGATAGTTTTATTAAAAACTGATATAACTCAGTGCATTGCATTTGGTTAGTTTTATTAAAAACTGATATAACTCAGTGCATTGCATATGGATAGTTTTATTAAAAACTGATATAACTCAGTGCATTGCATATGGATAGTTTTATTAAAAACTGATATAACTCAGTGCATTGCATTTGGTTAGTTTTATTAAAAACTGATATAACTCAGTGCATTGCATATGGATAGTTTTATTAAAAACTGATATAACTCAGTGCATTGCATATGGATAGTTTTATTAAAAACTGATCTAACTCAGTGCATTGCATATGGATAGTTTTATTAAAAACTGATATAACTCAGTGCATTGCATTTGGTTAGTTTTATTAAAAACTGATATAACTCAGTGCATTGCATATGGATAGTTTTATTAAAAACTGATATAACTCAGTGCATTGCATATGGATAGTTTTATTAAAACCTGATATAACTCAGTGCATTGCATATGGATAGTTTTATTAAAAACTGATCTAACTCAGTGCATTGCATATGGATAGTTTTATTAAAAACTGATATAACTCACTGCATTGCACATGGATAGTTTTATTAAAACCTGATCTAACTCAGTGCATTGCATATGGATAGTTTTATTAAAAACTGATATAACTCAGTGCATTGCATATGGATAGTTTTATTAAAAATTGATATAACTCAGTGCATTGCATATGGATAGTTTTATTAAAACCTGATTTAACTCAGTGCATTGCATATGGATAGTTTTATTAAAAACTGATATAACTCAGTGCATTGCATATGGATAGTTTTATTAAAAACTGATCTAACTCAGTGCATTGCATATGGATAGTTTTATTAAAACCTGATATAACTCAGTGCATTGCATATAGATAGTTTTATTAAAAACTGATCTAACTCAGTGCATTGCATATGGATAGTTTTATTAAAAACTGATGTAACTCAGTGCATTGCATTTGGTTAGTTTTATTAAAAACTGATATAACTCAGTGCATTGCATATGGATAGTTTTATTAAAAACTGATCTAACTCAGTGCATTGCATATGGATAGTTTTATTAAAAACTGATATAACTCAGTGCATTGCATATGGATAGTTTTATTAAAACCTGATATAACTCAGTGCATTGCATATGGATAGTTTTATTAAAAACTGATCTAACTCAGTGCATTGCATATGGATAGTTTTATTAAAACCTGATATAACTCAGTGCATTGCATATGGATAGTTTTATTAAAAACTGATATAACTCAGTGCATTGCATTTGGTTAGTTTTATTAAAAACTGATATAACTCAGTGCATTGCATTTGGTTAGTTTTATTAAAAACTGATATAACTCAGTGCATTGCATATGGATAGTTTTATTAAAAACTGATATAACTCAGTGCATTGCATATGGATAGTTTTATTAAAAACTGATCTAACTCAGTGCATTGCATATGGATAGTTTTATTAAAAACCGATCTAACTCAGTGCATTGCATATGGATAGTTTTATTAAAAACTGATCTAACTCAGTGCATTGCATATGGATAGTTTTATTAAAAACTGATCTAACTCAGTGCATTGCATATGGATAGTTTTATTAAAAACTGATATAACTCAGTGCATTGCATTTGGTTAGTTTTATTAAAAACTGATATAACTCAGTGCATTGCATATGGATAGTTTTATTAAAAACTGATATAACTCAGTGCATTGCATATGGATAGTTTTATTAAAAACTGATCTAACTCAGTGCATTGCATATGGATAGTTTTATTAAAACCTGATATAACTCAGTGCATTGCATATGGATAGTTTTATTAAAACCTGAACTAACTCAGTGCATTGCATATGCATAGTTTTATTAAAAACTGATCTAACTCAGTGCATTGCATATGGATAGTTTTATTAAAAACTGATATAACTCAGTGCATTGCATTTGGTTAGTTTTATTAAAAACTGATATAACTCAGTGCATTGCATATGGATAGTTTTATTAAAAACTGATATAACTCAGTGCATTGCATATGGATAGTTTTATTAAAAACTGATCTAACTCAGTGCATTGCATATGGATAGTTTTATTAAAAACTGATATAACTCACTGCATTGCATATGGATAGTTTTATTAAAAACTGATCTAACTCAGTGTATTGCATATGGATAGTTTTATTAAAAACTGATATAACTCAGTGCATTGCATATGGATAGTTTTATTAAAAATTGATATAACTCAGTGCATTGCATATGGATAGTTTTATTAAAACCTGATCTAACTCAGTGCATTGCATATGGATAGTTTTATTAAAAACTGATCTAACTCAGTGCATTGCATATGGATAGTTTTATTAAAAACTGATATAACTCAGTGCATTGCATTTGGTTAGTTTTATTAAAAACTGATATAACTCAGTGCATTGCATTTGGTTAGTTTTATTAAAAACTGATATAACTCAGTGCATTGCATATGGATAGTTTTATTAAAAACTGATATAACTCAGTGCATTGCATATGGATAGTTTTATTAAAAACTGATCTAACTCAGTGCATTGCATATGGATAGTTTTATTAAAACCTGATATAACTCAGTGCATTGCATATGGATAGTTTTATTAAAAACTGATCTAACTCAGTGCATTGCTAATGGATAGTTTTATTAAAAACTGATATAACTCAGTGCATTGCATATGGATAGTTTTATTAAAAACTGATATAACTCAGTGCATTGCATATGGATAGTTTTATTAAAACCTGATATAACTCAGTGCATTGCATATGGATAGTTTTATTAAAAACTGATCTAATTCAGTACATTGCATATGGATAGTTTTATTAAAAACTGATATAAATCACTGCATTGCATATGGATAGTTTTATTAAAAACTGATCTAACTCAGTGCATTGCATATGGATAGTTTTATTAAAAACTGATCTAACGCAGTGCATTGCATATGGATAGTTTTATTAAAAACTGATATAACTCAGTGCATTGCATTTGGTTAGTTTTATTAAAAACTGATATAACTCAGTGCATTGCATATGGATAGTTTTATTAAAAACTGATATAACTCAGTGCATTGCATATGGATAGTTTTATTAAAAACTGATCTAACTCAGTGCATTGCATATGGATAGTTTTATTAAAAACTGATATAACTCACTGCATTGCATATGGATAGTTTTATTAAAAACTGATATAACTCAGTGCATTGCATATGGATAGTTTTATTAAAAACTGATCTAACTCAGTGCATTGCATATGGATAGTTTTATTAAAAACTGATATAACTCACTGCATTGCATATGGATAGTTTTATTAAAAACTGATCTAACTCAGTGTATTGCATATGGATAGTTTTATTAAAAACTGATATAACTCAGTGCATTGCATATGGATAGTTTTATTAAAAATTGATATAACTCAGTGCATTGCATATGGATAGTTTTATTAAAACCTGATCTAACTCACTGCATTGCATATGGATAGTTTTATTAAAAACTGATCTAACTCAGTGCATTGCATATGGATAGTTTTATTAAAAACTGATATAACTCAGTGCATTGCATTTGGTTAGTTTTATTAAAAACTGATATAACTCAGTGCATTGCATTTGGTTAGTTTTATTAAAAACTGATATAACTCAGTGCATTGCATATGGATAGTTTTATTAAAAACTGATATAACTCAGTGCATTGCATATGGATAGTTTTATTAAAAACTGATCTAACTCAGTGCATTGCATATGGATAGTTTTATTAAAACCTGATATAACTCAGTGCATTGCATATGGATAGTTTTATTAAAAACTGATCTAACTCAGTGCATTGCTAATGGATAGTTTTATTAAAAACTGATATAACTCAGTGCATTGCATATGGATAGTTTTATTAAAAACTGATATAACTCAGTGCATTGCATATGGATAGTTTTATTAAAACCTGATATAACTCAGTGCATTGCATATGGATAGTTTTATTAAAAACTGATCTAATTCAGTGCATTGCATATGGATAGTTTTATTAAAAACTAATATAAATCACTGCATTGCATATGGATAGTTTTATTAAAAACTGATCTAACTCAGTGCATTGCATATGGATAGTTTTATTAAAAACTGATATAACTCAGTGCATTGCATATGGATAGTTTTATTAAAAACTGATCTAACTCAGTGCATTGCATATGGATAGTTTTATTAAAACCTGATATAACTCAGTGCATTGCATATGGATAATTTACTAAAAACTGATCTAACTCAGTGCATTGCATATGGATAGTTTTATTAAAAACTGATATAACTCAGTGCATTGCATTTGGTTAGTTTTATTAAAAACTGATATAACTCAGTGCATTGCATATGGATAGTTTTATTAAAAACTGATCTAACTCAGTGCATTGCATATGGATAGTTTTATTAAAAACTGATATAACTCAGTGCATTGCATATGGATAGTTTTATTAAAACCTGATATAACTCAGTGCATTGCATATGGATAGTTTTATTAAAACCTGATATAACTCAGTGCATTGCATATGGATAGTTTTATTAAAAACTGATCTAACTCAGTGCATTGCATATGGATAGTTTTATTAAAACCTGATATAACTCAGTGCATTGCATATGGATAGTTTTATTAAAAACTGATATAACTCAGTGCATTGCATTTGGTTAGTTTTATTAAAAACTGATATAACTCAGTGCATTGCATTTGGTTAGTTTTATTAAAAACTGATATAACTCAGTGCATTGCATATGGATAGTTTTATTAAAAACTGATATAACTCAGTGCATTGCATATGGATAGTTTTATTAAAAACTGATCTAACTCAGTGCATTGCATATGGATAGTTTTATTAAAAACCGATCTAACTCAGTGCATTGCATATGGATAGTTTTATTAAAAACTGATCTAACTCAGTGCATTGCATATGGATAGTTTTATTAAAAACTGATCTAACTCAGTGCATTGCATATGGATAGTTTTATTAAAAACTGATATAACTCAGTGCATTGCATTTGGTTAGTTTTATTAAAAACTGATATAACTCAGTGCATTGCATATGGATAGTTTTATTAAAAACTGATATAACTCAGTGCATTGCATATGGATAGTTTTATTAAAAACTGATCTAACTCAGTGCATTGCATATGGATAGTTTTATTAAAACCTGATATAACTCAGTGCATTGCATATGGATAGTTTTATTAAAACCTGAACTAACTCAGTGCATTGCATATGCATAGTTTTATTAAAAACTGATCTAACTCAGTGCATTGCATATGGATAGTTTTATTAAAAACTGATATAACTCAGTGCATTGCATTTGGTTAGTTTTATTAAAAACTGATATAACTCAGTGCATTGCATATGGATAGTTTTATTAAAAACTGATATAACTCAGTGCATTGCATATGGATAGTTTTATTAAAACCTGATATAACTCAGTGCATTGCATATGGATAGTTTTATTAAAACCTGATATAACTCAGTGCATTGCATATGGATAGTTTTATTAAAAACTGATCTAACTCAGTGCATTGCATATGGATAGTTTTATTAAAACCTGATATAACTCAGTGCATTGCATATGGATAGTTTTATTAAAAACTGATATAACTCAGTGCATTGCATTTGGTTAGTTTTATTAAAAACTGATATAACTCAGTGCATTGCATTTGGTTAGTTTTATTAAAAACTGATATAACTCAGTGCATTGCATATGGATAGTTTTATTAAAAACTGATATAACTCAGTGCATTGCATATGGATAGTTTTATTAAAAACTGATCTAACTCAGTGCATTGCATATGGATAGTTTTATTAAAAACCGATCTAACTCAGTGCATTGCATATGGATAGTTTTATTAAAAACTGATCTAACTCAGTGCATTGCATATGGATAGTTTTATTAAAAACTGATCTAACTCAGTGCATTGCATATGGATAGTTTTATTAAAAACTGATATAACTCAGTGCATTGCATTTGGTTAGTTTTATTAAAAACTGATATAACTCAGTGCATTGCATATGGATAATTTTATTAAAACCTGATATAACTCAGTGCATTGCATATGGATAGTTTTATTAAAAACTGATCTAACTCAGTGCATTGCATATGGATAGTTTTATTAAAAACTGATATAACTCACTGCATTGCACATGGATAGTTTTATTAAAACCTGATCTAACTCAGTGCATTGCATATGGATAGTTTTATTAAAAACTGATATAACTCAGTGCATTGCATATGGATAGTTTTATTAAAAATTGATATAACTCAGTGCATTGCATATGGATAGTTTTATTAAAACCTGATTTAACTCAGTGCATTGCATATGGATAGTTTTATTAAAAACTGATATAACTCAGTGCATTGCATATGGATAGTTTTATTAAAAACTGATCTAACTCAGTGCATTGCATATGGATAGTTTTATTAAAACCTGATATAACTCAGTGCATTGCATATAGATAGTTTTATTAAAAACTGATCTAACTCAGTGCATTGCATATGGATAGTTTTATTAAAAACTGATGTAACTCAGTGCATTGCATTTGGTTAGTTTTATTAAAAACTGATATAACTCAGTGCATTGCATATGGATAGTTTTATTAAAAACTGATCTAACTCAGTGCATTGCATATGGATAGTTTTATTAAAAACTGATATAACTCAGTGCATTGCATATGGATAGTTTTATTAAAACCTGATATAACTCAGTGCATTGCATATGGATAGTTTTATTAAAAACTGATCTAACTCAGTGCATTGCATATGGATAGTTTTATTAAAACCTGATATAACTCAGTGCATTGCATATGGATAGTTTTATTAAAAACTGATATAACTCAGTGCATTGCATTTGGTTAGTTTTATTAAAAACTGATATAACTCAGTGCATTGCATTTGGTTAGTTTTATTAAAAACTGATATAACTCAGTGCATTGCATATGGATAGTTTTATTAAAAACTGATATAACTCAGTGCATTGCATATGGATAGTTTTATTAAAAACTGATCTAACTCAGTGCATTGCATATGGATAGTTTTATTAAAAACCGATCTAACTCAGTGCATTGCATATGGATAGTTTTATTAAAAACTGATCTAACTCAGTGCATTGCATATGGATAGTTTTATTAAAAACTGATCTAACTCAGTGCATTGCATATGGATAGTTTTATTAAAAACTGATATAACTCAGTGCATTGCATTTGGTTAGTTTTATTAAAAACTGATATAACTCAGTGCATTGCATATGGATAGTTTTATTAAAAACTGATATAACTCAGTGCATTGCATATGGATAGTTTTATTAAAAACTGATCTAACTCAGTGCATTGCATATGGATAGTTTTATTAAAACCTGATATAACTCAGTGCATTGCATATGGATAGTTTTATTAAAACCTGAACTAACTCAGTGCATTGCATATGCATAGTTTTATTAAAAACTGATCTAACTCAGTGCATTGCATATGGATAGTTTTATTAAAAACTGATATAACTCAGTGCATTGCATTTGGTTAGTTTTATTAAAAACTGATATAACTCAGTGCATTGCATATGGATAGTTTTATTAAAAACTGATATAACTCAGTGCATTGCATATGGATAGTTTTATTAAAAACTGATCTAACTCAGTGCATTGCATATGGATAGTTTTATTAAAAACTGATATAACTCACTGCATTGCATATGGATAGTTTTATTAAAAACTGATCTAACTCAGTGTATTGCATATGGATAGTTTTATTAAAAACTGATATAACTCAGTGCATTGCATATGGATAGTTTTATTAAAAATTGATATAACTCAGTGCATTGCATATGGATAGTTTTATTAAAACCTGATCTAACTCAGTGCATTGCATATGGATAGTTTTATTAAAAACTGATCTAACTCAGTGCATTGCATATGGATAGTTTTATTAAAAACTGATATAACTCAGTGCATTGCATTTGGTTAGTTTTATTAAAAACTGATATAACTCAGTGCATTGCATTTGGTTAGTTTTATTAAAAACTGATATAACTCAGTGCATTGCATATGGATAGTTTTATTAAAAACTGATATAACTCAGTGCATTGCATATGGATAGTTTTATTAAAAACTGATCTAACTCAGTGCATTGCATATGGATAGTTTTATTAAAACCTGATATAACTCAGTGCATTGCATATGGATAGTTTTATTAAAAACTGATCTAACTCAGTGCATTGCTAATGGATAGTTTTATTAAAAACTGATATAACTCAGTGCATTGCATATGGATAGTTTTATTAAAAACTGATATAACTCAGTGCATTGCATATGGATAGTTTTATTAAAACCTGATATAACTCAGTGCATTGCATATGGATAGTTTTATTAAAAACTGATATAACTCAGTGCATTGCATATGGATAGTTTTATTAAAAACTGATATAAATCACTGCATTGCATATGGATAGTTTTATTAAAAACTGATCTAACTCAGTGCATTGCATATGGATAGTTTTATTAAAAACTGATATAACTCAGTGCATTGCATATGGATAGTTTTATTAAAAACTGATCTAACTCAGTGCATTGCATATGGATAGTTTTATTAAAAACTGATATAACTCAGTGCATTGCATTTGGTTAGTTTTATTAAAAACTGATATAACTCAGTGCATTGCATTTGGTTAGTTTTATTAAAAACTGATATAACTCAGTGCATTGCATATGGATAGTTTTATTAAAAACTGATATAACTCAGTGCATTGCATATGGATAGTTTTATTAAAAACTGATCTAACTCAGTGCATTGCATATGGATAGTTTTATTAAAACCTGATATAACTCAGTGCATTGCATATGGATAGTTTTATTAAAAACTGATCTAACTCAGTGCATTGCTAATGGATAGTTTTATTAAAAACTGATATAACTCAGTGCATTGCATATGGATAGTTTTATTAAAAACTGATATAACTCAGTGCATTGCATATGGATAGTTTTATTAAAACCTGATATAACTCAGTGCATTGCATATGGATAGTTTTATTAAAAACTGATATAACTCAGTGCATTGCATATGGATAGTTTTATTAAAAACTGATATAACTCAGTGCATTGCATATGGATAGTTTTATTAAAAACTGATCTAACTCAGTGCATTGCATATGGATAGTTTTATTAAAAACTGATATAACTCAGTGCATTGCATATGGATAGTTTTATTAAAAACTGATCTAACTCAGTGCATTGCATATGGATAGTTTTATTAAAAACTGATATAACTCAGTGCATTGCATTTGGTTAGTTTTATTAAAAACTGATATAACTCAGTGCATTGCATTTGGTTAGTTTTATTAAAAACTGATATAACTCAGTGCATTGCATATGGATAGTTTTATTAAAAACTGATATAACTCAGTGCATTGCATATGGATAGTTTTATTAAAAACTGATCTAACTCAGTGCATTGCATATGGATAGTTTTATTAAAAACTGATATAACTCAGTGCATTGCATATGGATAGTTTTATTAAAAACTGATATAACTCAGTGCATTGCATATGGATAGTTTTATTAAAAACTGATCTAACTCAGTGCATTGCATATGGATAGTTTTATTAAAACCTGATATAACTCAGTGCATTGCATATGGATAGTTTTATTAAAAACTGATCTAACTCAGTGCATTGCTAATGGATAGTTTTATTAAAAACTGATATAACTCAGTGCATTGCATATGGATAGTTTTATTAAAAACTGATATAACTCAGTGCATTGCATATGGATAGTTTTATTAAAACCTGATATAACTCAGTGCATTGCATATGGATAGTTTTATTAAAAACTGATCTAATTCAGTGCATTGCATATGGATAGTTTTATTAAAAACTAATATAAATCACTGCATTGCATATGGATAGTTTTATTAAAAACTGATCTAACTCAGTGCATTGCATATGGATAGTTTTATTAAAAACTGATATAACTCAGTGCATTGCATATGGATAGTTTTATTAAAAACTGATCTAACTCAGTGCATTGCATATGGATAGTTTTATTAAAACCTGATATAACTCAGTGCATTGCATATGGATAAATTTACTAAAAACTGATCTAACTCAGTGCATTGCATATGGATAGTTTTATTAAAAACTGATATAACTCAGTGCATTGCATTTGGTTAGTTTTATTAAAAACTGATATAACTCAGTGCATTGCATATGGATAGTTTTATTAAAAACTGATCTAACTCAGTGCATTGCATATGGATAGTTTTATTAAAAACTGATATAACTCAGTGCATTGCATATGGATAGTTTTATTAAAACCTGATATAACTCAGTGCATTGCATATGGATAGTTTTATTAAAAACTGATCTAACTCAGTGCATTGCATATGGATAGTTTTATTAAAACCTGATATAACTCAGTGCATTGCATATGGATAGTTTTATTAAAAACTGATCTAACTCAGTGCATTGCATATGGATAGTTTTATTAAAACCTGATATAACTCAGTGCATTGCATATGGATAGTTTTATTAAAAACTGATCTAACTCAGTGCATTGCATATGGATAGTTTAATTAAAACCTGATATAACTCAGTGCATTGCATATGGATAGTTTTATTAAAAATTGATATAACTCAGTGCATTGCATATGGATAGTTTTATTAAAAACTGATATAACTCAGTGCATTGCATATGGATAGTTTTATTAAAAATTGATATAACTCAGTGCATTGCATATGGATAGTTTTATTAAAACCTGATATAACTCAGTGCATTGCATATGGATAGTTTTATTAAAAACTGATCTAACTCAGTGCATTGCATATGGATAGTTTTATTAAAAACTGATATAACTCAGTGCATTGCATTTGGTTAGTTTTATTAAAAACTGATATCACTCACTGCATTGCATATGGATAGTTTTATTAAAAACTGATATAACTCAGTGCATTGCATATGGATAGTTTTATTAAAAACTGATATAACTCAGTGCATTGCATTTGGTTAGTTTTATTAAAAACTGATATAACTCAGTGCATTGCATATGGATAGTTTTACTAAAAACTGATATAACTCAGTGCATTGCATATGGATAGTTTTATTAAAAACTGATCTAACTCAGTGCATTGCATATGGATAGTTTTATTAAAAACTGATATAACTCAGTGCATTGCATTTGGTTAGTTTTATTAAAAACTGATATAACTCAGTGCATTGCATATGGATAGTTTTATTAAAAACTGATATAACTCAGTGCATTGCATATGGATAGTTTTATTAAAAACTGATCTAACTCAGTGCATTGCATATGGATAGTTTTATTAAAACCTGATATAACTCAGTGCATTGCATATGGATAGTTTTATTAAAACCTGAACTAACTCAGTGCATTGCATATGCGTAGTTTTATTAAAAACTGATCTAACTCAGTGCATTGCATATGGATAGTTTTATTAAAAACTGATATAACTCAGTGCATTGCATTTGGTTAGTTTTATTAAAAACTGATATAACTCAGTGCATTGCATATGGATAGTTTTATTAAAAACTGATATAACTCAGTGCATTGCATATGGATAGTTTTATTAAAAACTGATCTAACTCAGTGCATTGCATATGGATAGTTTTATTAAAAACTGATATAACTCACTGCATTGCATATGGATAGTTTTATTAAAAACTGATCTAACTCAGTGTATTGCATATGGATAGTTTTATTAAAAACTGATATAACTCAGTGCATTGCATTTGGTTAGTTTTATTAAAAACTGATATAACTCAGTGCATTGCATTTGGTTAGTTTTATTAAAAACTGATATAACTCAGTGCATTGCATATGGATAGTTTTATTAAAAACTAATATAACTCAGTGCATTGCATATGGATAGTTTTATTAAAAACTGATCTAACTCAGTGCATTGCATATGGATAGTTTTATTAAAACCTGATATAACTCAGTGCATTGCATATGGATAGTTTTATTAAAAACTGATCTAACTCAGTGCATTGCTAATGGATAGTTTTATTAAAAACTGATATAACTCAGTGCATTGCATATGGATAGTTTTATTAAAAACTGATATAACTCAGTGCATTGCATATGGATAGTTTTATTAAAACCTGATATAACTCAGTGCATTGCATATGGATAGTTTTATTAAAAACTGATCTAATTCAGTACATTGCATATGGATAGTTTTATTAAAAACTGATATAAATCACTGCATTGCATATGGATAGTTTTATTAAAAACTGATCTAACTCAGTGCATTGCATATGGATAGTTTTATTAAAAACTGATATAACTCAGTGCATTGCATATGGATAGTTTTATTAAAAACTGATCTAACTCAGTGCATTGCATATGGATAGTTTTATTAAAACCTGATATAACTCAGTGCATTGCATATGGATAGTTTTATTAAAAACTGATCTAACTCAGTGCATTGCATATGGATAGTTTTATTAAAAACTGATATAACTCAGTGCATTGCATTTGGTTAGTTTTATTAAAAACTGATATAACTCAGTGCATTGCATATGGATAGTTTTATTAAAAACTGATATAACTCAGTGCATTGCATATGGATAGTTTTATTAAAAACTGATCTAACTCAGTGCATTGCATATGGATAGTTTTATTAAAACCTGATATAACTCAGTGCATTGCATATGGATAGTTTTATTAAAACCTGAACTAACTCAGTGCATTGCATATGCATAGTTTTATTAAAAACTGATCTAACTCAGTGCATTGCATATGGATAGTTTTATTAAAAACTGATATAACTCAGTGCATTGCATTTGGTTAGTTTTATTAAAAACTGATATAACTCAGTGCATTGCATATGGATAGTTTTATTAAAAACTGATATAACTCAGTGCATTGCATATGGATAGTTTTATTAAAAACTGATCTAACTCAGTGCATTGCATATGGATAGTTTTATTAAAAACTGATATAACTCACTGCATTGCATATGGATAGTTTTATTAAAAACTGATCTAACTCAGTGTATTGCATATGGATAGTTTTATTAAAAACTGATATAACTCAGTGCATTGCATATGGATAGTTTTATTAAAAATTGATATAACTCAGTGCATTACATATGGATAGTTTTATTAAAACCTGATCTAACTCAGTGCATTGCATATGGATAGTTTTATTAAAAACTGATCTAACTCAGTGCATTGCATATGGATAGTTTTATTAAAAACTGATATAACTCAGTGCATTGCATTTGGTTAGTTTTATTAAAAACTGATATAACTCAGTGCATTGCATTTGGTTAGTTTTATTAAAAACTGATATAACTCAGTGCATTGCATATGGATAGTTTTATTAAAAACTGATATAACTCAGTGCATTGCATATGGATAGTTTTATTAAAAACTGATCTAACTCAGTGCATTGCATATGGATAGTTTTATTAAAACCTGATATAACTCAGTGCATTGCATATGGATAGTTTTATTAAAAACTGATCTAACTCAGTGCATTGCTAATGGATAGTTTTATTAAAAACTGATATAACTCAGTGCATTGCATATGGATAGTTTTATTAAAAACTGATATAACTCAGTGCATTGCATATGGATAGTTTTATTAAAACCTGATATAACTCAGTGCATTGCATATGGATAGTTTTATTAAAAACTGATCTAATTCAGTACATTGCATATGGATAGTTTTATTAAAAACTGATATAAATCACTGCATTGCATATGGATAGTTTTATTAAAAACTGATCTAACTCAGTGCATTGCATATGGATAGTTTTATTAAAAACTGATCTAACTCAGTGCATTGCATATGGATAGTTTTATTAAAAACTGATATAACTCAGTGCATTGCATTTGGTTAGTTTTATTAAAAACTGATATAACTCAGTGCATTGCATATGGATAGTTTTATTAAAAACTGATATAACTCAGTGCATTGCATATGGATAGTTTTATTAAAAACTGATCTAACTCAGTGCATTGCATATGGATAGTTTTATTAAAAACTGATATAACTCACTGCATTGCATATGGATAGTTTTATTAAAAACTGATATAACTCAGTGCATTGCATATGGATAGTTTTATTAAAAACTGATCTAACTCAGTGCATTGCATATGGATAGTTTTATTAAAAACTGATATAACTCACTGCATTGCATATGGATAGTTTTATTAAAAACTGATCTAACTCAGTGTATTGCATATGGATAGTTTTATTAAAAACTGATATAACTCAGTGCATTGCATATGGATAGTTTTATTAAAAATTGATATAACTCAGTGCATTGCATATGGATAGTTTTATTAAAACCTGATCTAACTCACTGCATTGCATATGGATAGTTTTATTAAAAACTGATCTAACTCAGTGCATTGCATATGGATAGTTTTATTAAAAACTGATATAACTCAGTGCATTGCATTTGGTTAGTTTTATTAAAAACTGATATAACTCAGTGCATTGCATTTGGTTAGTTTTATTAAAAACTGATATAACTCAGTGCATTGCATATGGATAGTTTTATTAAAAACTGATATAACTCAGTGCATTGCATATGGATAGTTTTATTAAAAACTGATCTAACTCAGTGCATTGCATATGGATAGTTTTATTAAAACCTGATATAACTCAGTGCATTGCATATGGATAGTTTTATTAAAAACTGATCTAACTCAGTGCATTGCTAATGGATAGTTTTATTAAAAACTGATATAACTCAGTGCATTGCATATGGATAGTTTTATTAAAAACTGATATAACTCAGTGCATTGCATATGGATAGTTTTATTAAAACCTGATATAACTCAGTGCATTGCATATGGATAGTTTTATTAAAAACTGATCTAATTCAGTGCATTGCATATGGATAGTTTTATTAAAACTAATATAAATCACTGCATTGCATATGGATAGTTTTATTAAAAACTGATCTAACTCAGTGCATTGCATATGGATAGTTTTATTAAAAACTGATATAACTCAGTGCATTGCATATGGATAGTTTTATTAAAAACTGATCTAACTCAGTGCATTGCATATGGATAGTTTTATTAAAACCTGATATAACTCAGTGCATTGCATATGGATAAATTTACTAAAAACTGATCTAACTCAGTGCATTGCATATGGATAGTTTTATTAAAAACTGATATAACTCAGTGCATTGCATTTGGTTAGTTTTATTAAAAACTGATATAACTCAGTGCATTGCATATGGATAGTTTTATTAAAAACTGATCTAACTCAGTGCATTGCATATGGATAGTTTTATTAAAAACTGATATAACTCAGTGCATTGCATATGGATAGTTTTATTAAAACCTGATATAACTCAGTGCATTGCATATGGATAGTTTTATTAAAAACTGATCTAACTCAGTGCATTGCATATGGATAGTTTTATTAAAACCTGATATAACTCAGTGCATTGCATATGGATAGTTTTATTAAAAACTGATCTAACTCAGTGCATTGCATATGGATAGTTTTATTAAAACCTGATATAACTCAGTGCATTGCATATGGATAGTTTTATTAAAAACTGATCTAACTCAGTGCATTGCATATGGATAGTTTAATTAAAACCTGATATAACTCAGTGCATTGCATATGGATAGTTTTATTAAAAATTGATATAACTCAGTGCATTGCATATGGATAGTTTTATTAAAAACTGATATAACTCAGTGCATTGCATATGGATAGTTTTATTAAAAATTGATATAACTCAGTGCATTGCATATGGATAGTTTTATTAAAACCTGATATAACTCAGTGCATTGCATATGGATAGTTTTATTAAAAACTGATCTAACTCAGTGCATTGCATATGGATAGTTTTATTAAAAACTGATATAACTCAGTGCATTGCATTTGGTTAGTTTTATTAAAAACTGATATCACTCACTGCATTGCATATGGATAGTTTTATTAAAAACTGATATAACTCAGTGCATTGCATATGGATAGTTTTATTAAAAACTGATATAACTCAGTGCATTGCATTTGGTTAGTTTTATTAAAAACTGATATAACTCAGTGCATTGCATATGGATAGTTTTACTAAAAACTGATATAACTCAGTGCATTGCATATGGATAGTTTTATTAAAAACTGATCTAACTCAGTGCATTGCATATGGATAGTTTTATTAAAAACTGATATAACTCAGTGCATTGCATTTGGTTAGTTTTATTAAAAACTGATATAACTCAGTGCATTGCATATGGATAGTTTTATTAAAAACTGATATAACTCAGTGCATTGCATATGGATAGTTTTATTAAAAACTGATCTAACTCAGTGCATTGCATATGGATAGTTTTATTAAAACCTGATATAACTCAGTGCATTGCATATGGATAGTTTTATTAAAACCTGAACTAACTCAGTGCATTGCATATGCGTAGTTTTATTAAAAACTGATCTAACTCAGTGCATTGCATATGGATAGTTTTATTAAAAACTGATATAACTCAGTGCATTGCATTTGGTTAGTTTTATTAAAAACTGATATAACTCAGTGCATTGCATATGGATAGTTTTATTAAAAACTGATATAACTCAGTGCATTGCATATGGATAGTTTTATTAAAAACTGATCTAACTCAGTGCATTGCATATGGATAGTTTTATTAAAAACTGATATAACTCACTGCATTGCATATGGATAGTTTTATTAAAAACTGATCTAACTCAGTGTATTGCATATGGATAGTTTTATTAAAAACTGATATAACTCAGTGCATTGCATTTGGTTAGTTTTATTAAAAACTGATATAACTCAGTGTATTGCATTTGGTTAGTTTTATTAAAAACTGATATAACTCAGTGCATTGCATATGGATAGTTTTATTAAAAACTAATATAACTCAGTGCATTGCATATGGATAGTTTTATTAAAAACTGATCTAACTCAGTGCATTGCATATGGATAGTTTTATTAAAACCTGATATAACTCAGTGCATTGCATATGGATAGTTTTATTAAAAACTGATCTAACTCAGTGCATTGCTAATGGATAGTTTTATTAAAAACTGATATAACTCAGTGCATTGCATATGGATAGTTTTATTAAAAACTGATATAACTCAGTGCATTGCATATGGATAGTTTTATTAAAACCTGATATAACTCAGTGCATTGCATATGGATAGTTTTATTAAAAACTGATCTAATTCAGTACATTGCATATGGATAGTTTTATTAAAAACTGATATAAATCACTGCATTGCATATGGATAGTTTTATTAAAAACTGATCTAACTCAGTGCATTGCATATGGATAGTTTTATTAAAAACTGATATAACTCAGTGCATTGCATATGGATAGTTTTATTAAAAACTGATCTAACTCAGTGCATTGCATATGGATAGTTTTATTAAAACCTGATATAACTCAGTGCATTGCATATGGATAGTTTTATTAAAAACTGATCTAACTCAGTGCATTGCATATGGATAGTTTTATTAAAAACTGATATAACTCAGTGCATTGCATTTGGTTAGTTTTATTAAAAACTGATATAACTCAGTGCATTGCATATGGATAGTTTTATTAAAAACTGATCTAACTCAGTGCATTGCATATGGATAGTTTTATTAAAAACTGATATAACTCAGTGCATTGCATATGGATAGTTTTATTAAAACCTGATATAACTCAGTGCATTGCATATGGATAGTTTTATTAAAAACTGATCTAACTCAGTGCATTGCATATGGATAGTTTTATTAAAACCTGATATAACTCAGTGCATTGCATATGGATAGTTTTATTAAAAACTGATCTAACTCAGTGCATTGCATATGGATAGTTTTATTAAAACCTGATATAACTCAGTGCATTGCATATGGATAGTTTTATTAAAAACTGATCTAACTCAGTGCATTGCATATGGATAGTTTAATTAAAACCTGATATAACTCAGTGCATTGCATATGGATAGTTTTATTAAAAACTGATATAACTCAGTGCATTGCATATGGATAGTTTTATTAAAAACTGATATAACTCAGTGCATTGCATATGGATAGTTTTATTAAAAATTGATATAACTCAGTGCATTGCATATGGATAGTTTTATTAAAACCTGATATAACTCAGTGCATTGCATATGGATAGTTTTATTAAAAACTGATCTAACTCAGTGCATTGCATATGGATAGTTTTATTAAAAACTGATATAACTCAGTGCATTGCATTTGGTTAGTTTTATTAAAAACTGATATAACTCAGTGCATTGCATATGGATAGTTTTATTAAAAACTGATATAACTCAGTGCATTGCATATGGATAGTTTTATTAAAAACTGATATAACTCAGTGCATTGCATTTGGTTAGTTTTATTAAAAACTGATATAACTCAGTGCATTGCATATGGATAGTTTTATTAAAAACTGATATAACTCAGTGCATTGCATATGGATAGTTTTATTAAAAACTGATCTAACTCAGTGCATTGCATATGGATAGTTTTATTAAAAACTGATATAACTCAGTGCATTGCATTTGGTTAGTTTTATTAAAAACTGATATAACTCAGTGCATTGCATATGGATAGTTTTATTAAAAACTGATATAACTCAGTGCATTGCATATGGATAGTTTTATTAAAACCTGATATAACTCAGTGCATTGCATATGGATAGTTTTATTAAAAACTGATCTAACTCAGTGCATTGCATATGGATAGTTTTATTAAAAACTGATATAACTCACTGCATTGCACATGGATAGTTTTATTAAAACCTGATCTAACTCAGTGCATTGCATATGGATAGTTTTATTAAAAACTGATATAACTCAGTGCATTGCATATGGATAGTTTTATTAAAAACTGATATAACTCAGTGCATTGCATATGGATAGTTTTATTAAAACCTGATATAACTCAGTGCATTGCATATGGATAGTTTTATTAAAAACTGATATAACTCAGTGCATTGCATATGGATAGTTTTATTAAAAACTGATCTAACTCAGTGCATTGCATATGGATAGTTTTATTAAAACCTGATATAACTCAGTGCATTGCATATAGATAGTTTTATTAAAAACTGATCTAACTCAGTGCATTGCATATGGATAGTTTTATTAAAAACTGATGTAACTCAGTGCATTGCATTTGGTTAGTTTTATTAAAAACTGATATAACTCAGTGCATTGCATATGGATAGTTTTATTAAAAACTGATCTAACTCAGTGCATTGCATATGGATAGTTTTATTAAAAACTGATATAACTCAGTGCATTGCATATGGATAGTTTTATTAAAACCTGATATAACTCAGTGCATTGCATATGGATAGTTTTATTAAAAACTGATCTAACTCAGTGCATTGCATATGGATAGTTTTATTAAAACCTGATATAACTCAGTGCATTGAATATGGATAGTTTTATTAAAAACTGATCTAACTCAGTGCATTGCATATGGATAGTTTTATTAAAACCTGATATAACTCAGTGCATTGCATATGGATAGTTTTATTAAAAACTGATCTAACTCAGTGCATTGCATATGGATAGTTTTATTAAAACCTGATATAACTCAGTGCATTGCATATGGATAGTTTTATTAAAAACTGATATAACTCAGTGCATTGCATATGGATAGTTTTATTAAAACCTGATATAACTCAGTGCATTGCATATGGATAGTTTTATTAAAAACTGATATAACTCAGTGCATTGCATATGGATAGTTTTATTAAAAACTGATCTAACTCAGTGCATTGCATATGGATAGTTTTATTAAAAACTGATCTAACTCAGTGCATTGCATATGGATAGTTTTATTAAAAACTGATATAACTCAGTGCATTGCATTTGGTTAGTTTTATTAAAAACTGATATAACTCAGTGCATTGCATATGGATAGTTTTATTAAAAACTGATCTAACTCAGTGCATTGCATATGGATAGTTTTATTAAAAATTGATATAACTCAGTGCATTGCATATGGATAGTTTTATTAAAACCTGATATAACTCAGTGCATTGCATATGGATAGTTTTATTAAAAACTGATCTAACTCAGTGCATTGCATATGGATAGTTTTATTAAAAACTGATATAACTCAGTGCATTGCATATGGATAGTTTTATTAAAACCTGATATAACTCAGTGCATTGCATATGGATAGTTTTATTAAAAACTGATCTAACTCAGTGCATTGCATATGGATAGTTTTATTAAAAACTGATCTAACTCAGTGCATTGCATATGGATAGTTTTATTAAAAACTGATATAACTCAGTGCATTGCATATGGATAGTTTTATTAAAAATTGATATAACTCAGTGCATTGCATATGGATAGTTTTATTAAAACCTGATATAACTCAGTGCATTGCATATGGATAGTTTTATTAAAAACTGATCTAACTCAGTGCATTGCATATGGATAGTTTTATTAAAAACTGATATAACTCAGTGCATTGCATATGGATAGTTTTATTAAAAACTGATATAACTCAGTGCATTGCATATGGATAGTTTTATTAAAACCTGATATAACTCAGTGCATTGCATATGGATAGTTTTATTAAAAACTGATCTAACTCAGTGCATTGCATATGGATAGTTTTATTAAAAACTGATCTAACTCAGTGCATTGCATATGGATAGTTTTATTAAAAACTGATATAACTCAGTGCATTGCATATGGATAGTTTTATTAAAAACTGATATAACTCAGTGCATTGCATATGGATAGTTTTATTAAAACCTGATATAACTCAGTGCATTGCATATGGATAGTTTTATTAAAAACTGATCTAACTCAGTGCATTGCATATGGATAGTTTTATTAAAACCTGATATAACTCAGTGCATTGCATATGGATAGTTTTATTAAAAACTGATCTAACTCAGTGCATTGCATATGGATAGTTTTATTAAAACCTGATATAACTCAGTGCATTGCATATGGATAGTTTTATTAAAAACTGATCTAACTCAGTGCATTGCATATGGATAGTTTTATTAAAAACTGATATAACTCAGTGCATTGCATTTGGTTAGTTTTATTAAAAACTGATATAACTCAGTGCATTGCATATGGATAGTTTTATTAAAAACTGATATAACTCAGTGCATTGCATATGGATAGTTTTATTAAAACCTGATATAACTCAGTGCATTGCATATGGATAGTTTTATTAAAAACTGATATAACTCAGTGCATTGCATATGGATAGTTTTATTAAAACCTGATATAACTCAGTGCATTGCATATGGATAGTTTTATTAAAAACTGATATAACTCAGTGCATTGCATATGGATAGTTTTATTAAAAACTGATATAACTCAGTGCATTGCATTTGGTTAGTTTTATTAAAAACTGATATAACTCAGTGCATTGCATATGGATAGTTTTATTAAAACCTGATATAACTCAGTGCATTGCATATGGATAGTTTTATTAAAAACTGATATAACTCAGTGCATTGCATATGGATAGTTTTATTAAAACCTGATATAACTCAGTGCATTGCATATGGATAGTTTTATTAAAAACTGATCTAACTCAGTGCATTGCATATGGATAGTTTTATTAAAAACTGATATAACTCAGTGCATTGCATATGGATAGTTTTATTAAAACCTGATCTAACTCAGTGCATTGCATATGGATAGTTTTATTAAAAACTGATATAACTCAGTGCATTGCATATGGATAGTTTTATTAAAAACTGATATAACTCAGTGCATTGCATATGGATAGTTTTATTAAAACCTGATATAACTCAGTGCATTGCATATGGATAGTTTTATTAAAAACTGATCTAACTCAGTGCATTGCATATGGATAGTTTTATTAAAAACTGATCTAACTCAGTGCATTGCATATGGATAGTTTTATTAAAACCTGATATAACTCAGTGCATTGCATATGGATAGTTTTATTAAAAACTGATCTAACTCAGTGCATTGCATATGGATAGTTTTATTAAAACCTGATATAACTCAGTGCATTGCATATGGATAGTTTTATTAAAAACTGATCTAACTCAGTGCATTGCATATGGATAGTTTTATTAAAAACTGATATAACTCAGTGCATTGCATATGGATAGTTTTATTAAAACCTGATATAACTCAGTGCATTGCATATGGATAGTTTTATTAAAAACTGATCTAACTCAGTGCATTGCATATGGATAGTTTTATTAAAAACTGATATAACTCAGTGCATTGCATATGGATAGTTTTATTAAAACCTGATATAACTCAGTGCATTGCATATGGATAGTTTTATTAAAAACTGATCTAACTCAGTGCATTGCATATGGATAGTTTTATTAAAAACTGATCTAACTCAGTGCATTGCATATGGATAGTTTTATTAAAACCTGATATAACTCAGTGCATTGCATATGGATAGTTTTATTAAAAACTGATATAACTCAGTGCATTGCATATGGATAGTTTTATTAAAAACTGATCTAACTCAGTGCATTGCATATGGATAGTTTTATTAAAAACTGATATAACTCAGTGCATTGCATATGGATAGTTTTATTAAAAACTGATATAACTCAGTGCATTGCATATGGATAGTTTTATTAAAAACTGATATAACTCAGTGCATTGCATATGGATAGTTTTATTAAAAACTGATCTAACTCAGTGCATTGCATATGGATAGTTTTATTAAAAACTGATATAACTCAGTGCATTGCATATGGATAGTTTTATTAAAAACTGATATAACTCAGTGCATTGCATATGGATAGTTTTATTAAAACCTGATATAACTCAGTGCATTGCATATGGATAGTTTTATTAAAAACTGATCTAACTCAGTGCATTGCATATGGATAGTTTTATTAAAACCTGATATAACTCAGTGCATTGCATATGGATAGTTTTATTAAAAACTGATCTAACTCAGTGCATTGCATATGGATAGTTTTATTAAAAACTGATATAACTCAGTGCATTGCATATGGATAGTTTTATTAAAACCTGATATAACTCAGTGCATTGCATATGGATAGTTTTATTAAAAACTGATCTAACTCAGTGCATTGCATATGGATAGTTTTATTAAAAACTGATATAACTCAGTGCATTGCATATGGATAGTTTTATTAAAAACTGATATAACTCAGTGCATTGCATATGGATAGTTTTATTAAAAACTGATATAACTCAGTGCATTGCATATGGATAGTTTTATTAAAACCTGATATAACTCAGTGCATTGCATATGGATAGTTTTATTAAAAACTGATATAACTCAGTGCATTGCATATGGATAGTTTTATTAAAAACTGATATAACTCAGTGCATTGCATATGGATAGTTTTATTAAAAACTGATATAACTCAGTGCATTGCATATGGATAGTTTTATTAAAACTGATATAACTCAGTGCATTGCATATGGATAGTTTTATTAAAAACTGATATAACTCAGTGCATTGCATATGGATAGTTTTATTAAAAACTGATATAACTCAGTGCATTGCATATGGATAGTTTTATTAAAAACTGATCTAACTCAGTGCATTGCATATGGATAGTTTTATTAAAACCTGATATAACTCAGTGCATTGCATATGGATAGTTTTATTAAAAACTGATCTAACTCAGTGCATTGCATATGGATAGTTTTATTAAAAACTGATATAACTCAGTGCATTGCATTTGGTTAGTTTTATTAAAAACTGATATAACTCAGTGCATTGCATATGGATAGTTTTATTAAAAACTGATATAACTCAGTGCATTGCATATGGATAGTTTTATTAAAAACCTGATATAACTCAGTGCATTGCATATGGATAGTTTTATTAAAAACTGATATAACTCAGTGCATTGCATATGGATAGTTTTATTAAAACCTGATATAACTCAGTGCATTGCATATGGATAGTTTTATTAAAAACTGATATAACTCAGTGCATTGCATATGGATAGTTTTATTAAAAACTGATATAACTCAGTGCATTGCATATGGATAGTTTTATTAAAAACTGATATAACTCAGTGCATTGCATATGGATAGTTTTATT
>JAWMAG010000392.1:2500-107500 GCA_037013455.1 Ceratitis rosa
TTAATTATATGGGCTGGATAGAATAAGGGGCAGACAGAGTGAAAACTATCATGCAAGATTTTACCTAAAAAATCTTATTAATATTGACGTTTGCTTGGAGAGATAATAATACGCCCAACGAATACCCTCCAACCGCCCAACCGACAGGAGAGGCGACATCCGCATAACGTACGGAACATGCCGAGTCATGATTGGGATGCGTTTGTTAAGCGTCGAGATTTAAAACTGTTCAGCTACAGAAAAAATAAACTGAAATTTGGTAATTATGGAATTTTATAATTTAATTGTTGAGAGAAGCAGGAATAGTTTTTTGATGCTAAAAAGTGAGTGAGTGATTTTAATAGTAAAGGCCTAAGCTGTCCAGATACACGAGTTGGAACATTAAGGTTTACCTCAGATAAGTGCCATGAACTACAAATTGATCCATTAAGAAGTTTCACTGTGAACAATGCGTCTAACATTTCTCTAAGACTTGGGAGAGTAGGTAGATTTAGAAACTTCAAACGGTTGGTATAGGGGGGAAGATTTATCGTAGAGTTCCATCGGAAATGTCTTAATGCAAAAAGTAAAAATTGTTTTTGAACAGACTCTAACTTATCGGAATGAACTTGATAATTGGGATTCCATATCTGTGGACCATATTCTAATATTGGCCTCACCAAAGTCGTATAAAGTCCTTTAGTTAACTATATGAAAATAACCTTTTGAAATCAGTGAAAATAACAGTTCGGTATACTCGCCGAGTTAATTAAGTCAAAGGCAGATAGAACATTCGAGCCGCGCTGCGTGACAGATTTACTTTGACTTTACAAAAGTGTCGTCAAAACGTCAAAAGATAGTAATTTCTCATCTTTTTGTGTTTATGGCCAAGACTTTAGCCATATTATAAAACTAAGGGTATGCCATTATGTTTTAAAAATGGCTCGAATAAATTCCAGCCAAGAGGCTCAGTTTTCGATCACTTTTTGGCCGCAATCGTCAGCTAAAATGGCCGACTATTATTATTCCAGGCGTCAATCGTCTCGGGCTTATCTGCGTAGATAAGCGTCTTTACATAACCCCACAAAAAATAGTAAAGTGGCGCTTAATTGTACGATTTTGGAGGCTCTGGCTCACGACTGACCAAAAGTTTTCTTCAATAAATTGATTGTTTCGTTGGCTGCATGGCATGTTGGAATCAAAGGTCACTCCATCAACATACTCCAATTCAGACACAAAAAAGTCTTTAATCCTGGCTCTATAGCGCTCCCCATTGACTGGAACATTATGGCCAGGTTCATTTTTGAAGGAACATGGGCGGATGATTCCCTCAGCCCATAGATCACACCATATATTAACTTATCCACTAACACAGGGGATTATCATCACTCCAAATGTGAAAAACCCTTTCAACCAAAAGTGAGCTTCATCGCTGAACAACATTTTTGTGAAAATCAGGATAGTCGCTTGGCTTCAATTCTTGCACGAGTTGGACTTTGTAAGCTCACAAACCAAGATCCTTACGCAAAATTTTCCATAAAGTGAATAGGCATGGGCCTAATTGCTGCCCCACAGCAGCAATAGCGTCTTCGATGCGGGCTCTGCGGATGTGCATTATCCACGAGAGTAAACGTGGTGCAAAACCAATTCATGGTTTCATTATGAAATGGCAAGCCAAACTGATTATAAATCTAGTAGCAGCTATCAAAAAGAACCACTCCGACGAAAGTATTGGCTCATTGAAAACCGCACGCCTAAATAAGCTATCCCTTGCAAGGAAACTGGTGGACTATTCTCCGTTTAAATGATTTAATACGAGTTTATAGAATTTTTCGGTCATTACATATTTTTTCTTTTCAATATTACTTTTCCTATTGTTAATACTCTCATTTCTCAATAAATTTGTTTAACATTTCGATACTTTCTAAAAAGCATATTTCATTTTTAAATTTTGGAACTGATAATCCAGGTATAATGTATACTGTGGGTTGACATAACCAACGTTGGGAAGTATGCTTGTGCAAGGTAGCCAATGTAACTCTACAGCTGTTAATAGCCAGAGAGGAGTACGAAAACTTTTTTAAATTTTTTATGCATTTATAATGAAAACCCATCAACTGGACTAAATGCATATCTTTAAGTAATTCAGTCTATCAGTTTAGCACTCACATTTGTTGTCCTCGTAAATATGGCTTTTGTACACAAAAACAAATGTACCATATGTGCCTACATATGTATAGGTATATGTATGTTTTTAAGCTCACAAATAGAGAAGGGCGGACATAACTGTCTGTGTTTGGCAAACGAACCCGTTCAGTATAGTAAATTGCTTTTTGGACTGTGCCACAGAGTGCTCATGCATATGAGTGCTTGTATGTATGTATGTATGTATGTATATATATGTATGTATGCATATTATTGAGTGGCTAATGCGTCAATTTAGGGAAAGCAGTTGTTCGCTGTCCGAGGCAATTAGTCCATGGACGCCAAGTACATTTGTACGCATACACGTATTAAGAAAACATATGTCCACATGACATGTATCCATATTTATATACTAACATATATATGTACATATTTATATATATATATATACATATATACATATTTATATGATTGTTGATTTGTGCAATGGCGCATACCTGCATATGTGGCGGATGAAAACTTACAAGATGCATTGTATCAGCCATGATGGCGCCTTTTAGGCTCGCTATAATTTCGATAAGCTGTAATCGTATTATGTTTTTTTTTTAGTTCTGCCTTCGACGGGTGTTGCGCAAGTGTCAAGCGTTTTATTTACAAGCAATACTGTTTTTCACGATTTTCGCAACATTTGAGCCTTAACTTTGTTGTTCTTTCATCCGTCCCTTACTCAAGTGCTGGCACATTATTTAGGTGGGCTTAGTAGTATTTACTTTTCCATTTGTTTATGTTTTTTGTTTTGTTTTGTTTTTCTATCACCTTCGCCACCATGTAAATAATTAAATTTACAACAATTTCAACTTTTTGTTTGAGTTTATTAGTACAAACATATGGATTTTTGATTCCTCTAAACAAAACCAATGAATGCGTCGCGTGCGCGAGAACAAAGAAAGCAAGCAAACGCACATAAATATACCGAAAAAAGTTAATTTACTCAAAACGTTTAGCCGCCCCGCCGACGTGCGCCTTATTGCGGAGTTCAATTAAAACTGAAACGTGCGAAAAGCCACTGAGTATCTCCAAGCTCGCCAAAACAGATGAGCGCCAACGCGCACCGTGTCTTTCACTTGACTACCCACCAACCTACATAGATATGTAAATCCACTGCACTCAGTGAGGCAAAAAACAAAAAAAAAAAAAAAAAAACCATAAGCCTCAACGCCACTGAAGATGCCGACGCTGAAATCAGAGCGAAAACGATGATAAGCGAAAACCGTAAAAGTAGAAAACGAAATCAACTGACGTGCAGGTCGTTTTTCGATTAAGCAACTGGGATTTGGAGCTTTCCCGCTCATACATGCTATTATTGCATTGCTTTTTGGACAAAGGGTTGTCCGAAAATCTATATATATATATATATATAAAAATCTTATGTTCGTTTGTTTGTTTGGTTGTGGGAAATGGATCAGGTACTGACCGATTCGAAAAATTTGTTTTATGGTGCGATTTACTTGAAATTCGGTTTGTCGGTGTTTTTTTTTTGCCTAGGTTAACAGGAAGAGACCACTCTTCTCTCCGGGGAGGCAACCTGGGACTGACCTATTCGAAAAAGTCATATTTGTGGTTCAAATTGCTTCAAATTTAGTACACAGGTGGCTTCTTGCGAAAAAATTCGTATTTATAGTTCGTTTACTTGAAATCCTTTTCTCCCGGGAAGTGAATCGATCGATTAAAACTCGTCGAGTGGTCACAGTTGGGAGCCACGTGAAAAAGGCAGGATACAAAGAGAAGCTCGCTCTTCGGATGCGACAGGAGTTAAAAAAAAATCTCATTCTGAAGCGGATTGTGACCGGTGATGAAAAGTGGACCACTTTCAGCAACGTCAAATGATCACTGAGCCGGCAGTAATGGTCTCCGAGCCAGAATTTACGCCCAGGAAGGTTTTGTTGTATGTTTGGTGGGATTGTCAAGGAATCATTCATTCAGAAGCGTCCAACTTAGGCCAATAGGAGCGAAATTGTTTTTCATGGGACAACGCCAGACCACAACACTTCGATAATGACTCACCAGAAGCTCCGAGAACATGGTTGGGAGGTTCTTATGCATCCAGCTTATGGTCCGCACCTCGCACCAAGTGATTACCAATTGGTCCCACTATAGCGAATGATTTGGCCCCAAGAGAAGCAAGTGAAAATCGGCTTTCCCCATTTTTTTCCAATAGGGAATATGGCCGATTTGACATAAATCGGATAGTTCTTACTACGGTAAGTAATGCCTTCAATTTAAGGCAAAAATAATAGTCGGTCTAATTTCTGGAAATTAAGAAAAATATTTAAGAAATATCCCATAGAGGCATATGTGTTACATATTTTTACTAATTTCAGCTTGAATTGACACTTCAAATTTACATTCCAAAACAACGCAGAAATAAGAAAAATTCAACCATTTTTTAGGACCATCCTTTGCGGTTTTCATACATACCATATAATATGTATGCATATATGGAATTGTATAAACAAAAAAAAAAAAATTGTGTATGCTTTGTTGCTGAGTGAAAGCTTTTTTGTCCAAACACAGCTGTTATTGCTCTTCGCGCTCTTGGTTTTTTGTTTACAAACAATCGATAGATGAGGTGAGTGGGTGGTGAGACGCGAAAGCTGCAGATACTGCGCAATCACAATTATATGAAAGCAAGAAGCTTTTTTTGTTTGTTTTCATTAAAATTTTCCATATTATTTTTATTTGATAATATGCAACAGGTAATGTTTATATGCACTTATCACGTGCTTTATGTGAACCAAGAGAGATGGAGAGTGGACGTACAAACGTATAAATATTTTTTTTATCGACAAGTTTGTTGTTATTGGCAAATTGGGGATGAAAAGAGGCATATAAAATAATAAAAGCTTATTATTTTTTAAATGACTATCAACTATTGAAATTCAGGTGGCATACTTACTGGCGTTGGCGATTTTAGTTGTTTGGCAGCACTTTTTTTGCAATTGCTGGGGATTATTGTTGCACAAGGCTGGATGGAGCGCGATCTCTGCATATTTCCAGAATATTTTATGCGACACTACATTCGAAAATTATATGTTGCCTCAACTAGCGGTTATAAAAATTATCGTTTATCGCTTTTGAAATTTATCAGGCCTGCAACCAACTCACTAATAATCATTATCATTATATTAGTAAAAAAAAGAAAAATTATTCCAAAGATTATAACAAATTTCTTTAAAAAAAAATAAAATAAAATAGTCTAAAGAAATTTATAAAATTCGCGCCGAAGCAAAATATAACTTTGTACCCAACAAAAGCTCTACAATAAAAAGCTTTTAACAACATTAACAGGACATGGCCAAGCATCAGCAGAAAGTTCAGTAGCAGTTACTCCTTCGTTTAATACACACCAAATTGTCGGTCGGTCGGTGTACATGTCTAACATTAGTATTTGGTGTTGCCTCAGCACCAATTTGTTTTCAGAAGAAAGTGCAATAGCGCACCCAAAATTCAGTTTTTAAGCGCATCATCACTTAGCCGAGGTAAGTGTTGCAAAGATTAAACTTATGAATTTTGTTTCAAATTCTCTTCGCTTGGAAATTTTTGCCAATTTATTGCTTTTGGAAAGTACAAGTGCATTTAAAAAACTCTCAAGTGCAAAAGTTTGAAGTGAAAATGTGTATACAGTGCAAAAGTTTTCCTTATGGGATACAGAAAGCGAATCGGTAAAGTGACCGATTTGTAATTGTATTTGTATGCAGCATGACCCGAGGTCAATGTGGTGGCAATATAGTGGTATGAGGGCAATTGGAATTAATTGCAATTTTGCAAAACATTTCATTTTTATTATTGTACAATTTGGATAAAGTAAATATATGTGAAAGCTCATAGCATTTATGAAAGTTCGTACTTAATTGCAAAAAAAAAAAAAATACTCTTAAATAGACCGACATCCAAAAATTATAGAAAACTAATTTTTCTTATTGCGGGAATGTCAAGCCCTGCGAATGTATTACTGACATGAACAAAATGTAGGTTACTCCTGGGGAAATAAAGAGACACAAATTGGCGGAGGAGCTTTGCCTAAAGCCGATTCAATAGTCACATAGTGCCCAATATATAATAGATTATGTTTAAATTTGTTTTTTTTTCACAAAGCCTTGGGCATAAATAAATACTACTAAAGGCATTAATCAGATTAAGTTCAAAGAAAATTGTAAATAAAAAAAATTAAATCAATAGCAACAAATGATTATTAATGAAGACTCAGCTATGCATAGCTCGGGAGACTTCAAATAAATTTTTTTTACTTTGTTCTTGTTGTTGTAGTGGTTCCTCACCCCCGCTTAGGAGCAGGCGAGACCAGTGTATGTAATCGAGGTCATCTAACAGGAGGTTTCGACGGATTCGGACCAGTGGGAAAGGGAGGTAACATTAGTAGGTTTTAGGGTGGTTAGTATCGTGCGGGGTCCATTTACATGTGAACATTTGGATATGTGTATAATATGTATATGCAGGAATTAAGTCGACTAAAATATCCAGATCTTAAATGTGTCAGTATTATTCGGGTCTGTCGAGGCAGTTCAGCTACAATAGGTGGTGCTTGGATTTTGAGAACGTCATTAACTGGAAGAGAGTTCATAAAGGTGTTGACAGACTCTCTGTAAATGGCGTTTAAAATCTGCGAGCCACGTTTCATTGTCTTGATCAGGTGCTACCGACAGTTGATTCGTAGATATCGCAATATATGACATCAATGAAATGACCCTTGGTGGAAGAGGAAGCTTTGATATTTAAGAATTAAATAGAAACCAGCAGAAGGTGGACATTATCCTGCAAAATCTCCTGTTGAATGTTAAGGAGTTTCGAATTTTGACCTTGAAACTCTACTCCAACATTTTCCATATGTCGGATATTTTTTAGGAAGGTCAAAGACAGATTGAGAACCTCAGTGAGGTATTCTGCTCCTGCATCAGCATGCTTATTCCGTCGGGACAAAGAACTATGAGGGCTCCACCTTCCTCATAACCCTCTAAACATCTTACCTGGAGATTTCAAGCGCCACGCTGGTGTTTAGTAGTTTGCGCAGACAGCAGGTCACTTATCGCCTCTTTTTATCTACCGAAGGGTACAGTATAAAAAGTCGGCTAACCACACACCTCTTCTCGGGTCCGGCCAGACACGGTCACCAAATGAAATTCCCACCTGGTCATCGTGTTTCGTAGCGTTACGAATTGACTTTTACCCAGAGCTTGTTGATTGCCCCAGACAGAGGCTCCAGGACCTTAAGTGCTCCACTTACTTGTTCCGCTTATGTTGGTATAACTATTTATTGAAATGTACGACGTACAAATACGGAAAAAAGTTACTATTTTTCCACATCTTTTTATCTTTTAATATTAAAACTGTGGAGAACATTCATAGATATAGGTACGTGTACATATACTCGTATGCCCATTGTCAATGACGAGAAATCTTTAAACAATTGATTTAATTTCAGGCCAAATGATATTTTATATTACTTTGTTAGGAAATACAATGCAAAACAATGTGAAAAAGGAAACTGAGAAAAATGACAATAAAATATAGTCCAACTCACTCACACATTCAAAAGCTTCTAACAACAAGTGCACATTGAACTTGTTAGGCGGCGGAGAAAAGCAGCCAATACGAGTATTGCGACGACACCTTGGCCCTCAGACTCATCTTCCACTATGACAAAGTGATTGTGATTGTCTGTCAAAGAAACAACGCAAACTGACATACATACACACTACAGTCTTTCCTTCTACTGCACGCTTATTACCTTCATCTTGGCCTTAAAATGTGCATACTCGTATATTTTTCAGCCACTTACAGTTTAGCCGTCTTCCTTTAATACATTTCCTGCTTCCCCTTTACCAAATCAACAGATATATTTACATACACACATCTATGATATATGTATGTATGTACATACATATTTTTTATTTATAGATATGTTTTCCTTGTTTGTATTTCAGTGTCAAGCTCTTGCAACCCTGACACAACGACAAGTGTAGGCATTTAAGTTAGTCATTGCGTTGGGCAGTAGCTGTGGCGTATACGCAACATAACTCATATTTGGCGCGCATCATACTTGGAGCACACACACCTTTACTTGTAAATTTCCATTGTAAGAATTTGAAAGCTTGAAATGGCTTGTCCGTTCTTTCGCCGCAGCGACTCTTTGTCACGTCAGCCATCGGTTTGTGCGGAGGCAAGTAACAATACTTGGCTGTTGGAGGATGAGGAGCAACCGGATGATGCGCTGACATTGACACATTTACAAATGGCCATACAACTGCTCACGGCGCCATCGGTAAGTAAATTTAGTTATTAGCAAATAGCAAAATAAAGTGAAAGAACTTTTACTCGTAAAGCTTAATATCATTAGACTGAGTTACATAGGTATATATATGCTTTTGCCTTTAAACGTGAGTAAGAAATTGGATAAGAATATAAATAACTAATTAACTTTTTCCTTTACTCGTTTTAACTCACTTCCACTACTAATCAATGGTACTCCACTTGCAGAATGCCGACTTGAACACCGCTGTTACCGCGCTCATTGCCAAGTACAGCCAAAGCTGGCCGAAAATTTCCAAACTGTGAGTATTTAAAGTAGCCAATAAAGCCTATACTGTTCACTAACGAAATACTAACGAAATGTTTCCCACTTTTCAGCCGCATTGATTTGAACACTTTAAAGAGCGTGCCCAACTATGATTATTTGGCTGATATACAGGATATTCTACTGGAAATGGATGAATCGAGTGCTAGTGAGATTTTAGTGTTGTTGGGCGAAGAGTTGATCACGTCATGTTGTACTGGTATAATAGAGCGCGCCTTTCGTTGTCTTGGCACTGACTTACAAGAGTTTCTCGGTTCACTGGATGGTGTCTACGATGTGCTCAAATTGCAGGAGGTATTAATAATTTTTAAATACTAAATCGGTATGAAAAACCAAATAGGAGATGTAGAGAAAAATAGGGTTGAATTTGGATCAATACGAAAAGTACTACTGTGCATTGCCTTTAACTGACTTCTTTAGTAGGGAGCCCTTGCTATAAAATCAAAATTACTTTTTAGTGGGGACAGCTTAAGAATGTAATGAGCTCCGATCTAATTCGTCTAAGGCAGAAACCAGACTTTCGGTAGCACCACATTAGTAGTAAGTCGACTCTTTACAAATATATATATGTATGTGTATATAATTGGCACTTTGTAACCGCCGTAGCGATTTTTGGCCGAGCTCTTCCTACAATTTGTTGTTTGTAGCTTGATATTTTTCGAAAAAAGTGAAGGAACCTACAGTTTATACTAAGGCGCCTCCGTATGGCTGATGGTTTTTCATGACGAGCTTTGATTTTCTTATCAGAAATACACTCGGAGGGCTTGGTATTCTTTGACGTGGAGCGATAGCAATCAGAAAAATTAATTTTCTATAATTTTGGAGATCTGTCTGAGCAGAACTCGAACACAGGCCTTCCGAATGTTAGTACGCACTGTTAACACTTATTTTACTTACTTGACGTGACTCATTCCTGTCAAGTGTCAGAGGATGGGTCAATTTGTACTGAAAGAAGTGTAAATGAATGGCCTGAAATTATTAATTTTCAAACAGCTCACGGCTTCCGGTTTCACACCAAGTGTCCTCTGCGAACTAAACAGTGCCTCGCATGAGAGACTCCTCTTTTGATGACGATCCCTGGAAAATCACGCAACCAAATCGAACGTTTTGTGATTGACGGTAGACTTGTCTCCAGTGTTCTAGATGTGCTCACGTTCTAAGCATCTAACTTGGAATACCTTGCCATAACCGAGATACACACCCGATAGCACAGTACATTCGAAAAGAATGCGATACAATAACAACGTTATCTAGTTCAACGAACAATATTGACGAGAAAACAATACAAAAACAATGGTACGAAGTTCCACGAAAGTTAAGAATGAGTCATCAAATAGCAGAAGCTCGACTGTCCCTTATAGAGGAATATAAACATACACGTAAGCAGTCTCACGGGGTACATGAGGGAAAAACTACTTTCTCTTACAGAGGTTTCTGTTTCTCGCTAATAGAGGTTTTGTGAGCTTCAAATGACGGGTCCTGGTTATTACTCTCACTTATTCAGTTCTCACTTACCCAGGTTTAACTGTATATAATAATATATGCCAAGAATATGATGAATAATTAAATAAATGTCCCTCGAGGTGCTTGTGAGTAAGCCCTTAAGATAGTTATGCAAACCACCACTTTAATCAATAACACATAAATTATTCCCCCACGGCACGTGCAAAAAAAAATATTAAAACACTTAATTATGCCCATTGTACAATCGCACACGCAATAAATAAATAAATTTATTAATTATTATCCTCTCATTCTCTTTTAGGAGGACGTCACCGACACCGGTTTCGTGTGCGCCGGCGATGGTGAATTAATATTCACCTCAGAACGTCCTGTAATCGCTTGGCTGCTACTCGGTTCCCTGAAGGCACTGACACGGATGTTATACAATGTGCAGGTCAATATTAAAATTGAGCCTGTCGAAGGCGATTCACGGCGTTATCGTTACTTATTTTCGCTGGTTAAAGAATACAGTGGCGGCGTCCCAACGGCAACGGTGCAGCAGCGTAATGCTTTAGAGCTTGCCAAAGTGACAGCAGCAATGCCAACGCAAAGGAATAATTCGAGCAAGGCAGCTGATTTGGCTATGAATTCGCATACTTTTTGTAAGGCTTTCCCATGGCATTTCATTATGAATGAGAAGCTGGAGTTGCTGCAAATGGGTAGGTATTGACGAGGGCGAGTGCGATTAAGCGATTAAACGAAAATACTAATTAACTAAACTATAAATTAATTGAAAGCTGGTTAATATAATAATTTATTAATAAAAATTATTAATTTCCATTTGGGTTAGATTTTCAAATACATAGGTGTATGTATGTATATTATCTATATATGAATATAAAAAGCTTTGTCCTGATCGAGCCAGAGACTAAAGCACAGGCCGCAGAGACCTGAAAATTGAAGGGTGTGTTCTGCGTAAGAAGTGGGCAACAGATAAAGAAGAATTTTTCGGAATGTCGACTTAGCACCGATAAGTTCGCAAAAATCTAATTTATTTTTTTTTGTCACTCCATTTACATGCAAACTGGTAGATAAATAGCTCGGAAAGTGGACCTAGGACCGAACTATTCTAAACATTTTATTTATGTTTAGATTTACATAAAATTTAGTGCAGAGTATTAAAGGCTCGATTTACTCGGAATTTAGTACAGAGCCACATTTTTTGTCTTTATTAACATCGGAAAGACTTCTTGAAAGCGATTCGATGGTTCTGTTTAGCTTCATATACGTGTATGGATCATATGTAGGTGGGCCTTTGCAAAGGTTAATCTATAGAGAACTTCCCTTTCTGTAAGTGAACTTGTTACTGATCTATTCCGAAACATCATATTTATGATTCTAGTTGCTTGATATCCGGCAAGTGAACCTGTGACCGATCTATTTCTGGAACATAGATGCCCATGTCAATGTAGGGAGAAATTTTCATTCCGGTTGCGATCTACCTCAAAGCACCATTTTTATGGTTCGGGTTGCTTGATATCTGGAGAATTGAAAGCACCTTGCCTAGGCTAATATGTGGAAAACTCGTCTTTCTTTCTCATACGTTTAACATAATAATAGCTTATAAGATTAAAAAAAAAAGTTCCATACGAATGAAGTCGCATCCAAAATCTAGTTAATAACAATCCGAAAAACAAATCTAGGATTATTAGCAACAAATTTTTGTTCTCCGTTTGTTGTATCTTTTTGTTCTTACTACGATTAAATTCATCATTTCTGAAAAAATAAGTTTTTTTTTACTTAGGAAGCAAATCCGCAAGAAATGAGCAAAGCCTGGACCTGATTTATGAGAAAATAACGGTTTGAATATTTTTGCTTATAATATATTTTTATATTTATTATATATTATATTTAATACCTAATTGAATGAATTTTATTATTATCAATAAATTATTTAAAATTTTCAAACTCCATATTTTTTATTTTTTTGTATCTTTTCTAGGTCGAGGCTTTAGCAAGCTATATAAGCCACATATGGCAGAACATGGTTGTCGTGCCATAACTTATTTCGATTTCAAACGGCCCAAAGGTTTAACCTTGAAATTCCGCGATATTGCGCGTCGCACGTATACACCATTTTTGATAGCGCTAAAATGTCCACCAAATGTCAGCGAGTTTTCGGCTAAGGTGAGTTAAACCGACTTTGAGGCTTTCAATCAACTTAATCTCCACTCTTATTGCAAATTTCTTCAGGGTCTCGAGATCAAAGGACAAATGGTACATTGTCCTGAATCAAATTCGCTACTCTTCATGGGCTCACCATTTCTCGATGGTTTAGATGGTCTCACCTGTAATGGGCTCTTCATATCCGACATACCGCTACATGATGCTACACGCGAAGTTATTTTAGTGGGTGAACAAGCACGTGCCCAGGATGGTTTGCGTCGACGCATGGACAAATTGAAGAGCTCAATTGAGGAGGCAAATGCCGCTGTCGCTAAGGAGCGCAAAAAGAATGTCAGCCTATTGCATCTAATATTTCCGGCTGAGATTGCCGAACGTTTGTGGCTTGGCGCTAGTATCGATGCTAAAACCTATCCGGATGTGACAATACTTTTCAGTGATATTGTTGGCTTTACAAGCATCTGTTCGCGTGCCACACCTTTTATGGTCATCAGTATGCTGGAGAGTTTGTATAAGGATTTCGATGAATTTTGTGATCTCTTCGATGTATATAAAGTGGAAACTATCGGCGATGCTTATTGTGTTGCAAGTGGTTTACATCGTGCTTCGATCTATGATGCTCACAAGGTGGCATGGATGGCATTGAAAATGATCGTGGCCTGTGGAAAGCATATAACACATGATGGTATGTATGTACATACCAGTATTTGTGGAAAATTATGGTAGAAAAATGAAACCTCTGAATGTAGCTAAAGACTTGTTAAAATTGGAGACATATTAGATGCGTGGGCATCATTTTACTTTTCATTTTCTCGATAAAATTTAACCTAGGAAAATTATGTATATAATGAGAGATACAATTCTAATCATATTTATAAAAATATAAAACTTTTTACTACCAATTTCAGATCAAGAAATTCAAATGCGCATTGGACTACACACCGGAACCGTCTTGGCTGGTGTAGTGGGTCGTAAAATGCCTCGATATTGCCTCTTCGGCCACAACGTTACCATAGCCAATAAGTTTGAGTCCGGCAGCGAGGCATGCAAAATAAATGTGAGCCCCACAACGAAGGAGTAAGTGTTAAACTGAAGAGCATATCAGACAAAAAAATGTAATAATTTTTTTTTTCACAGTTGGCTCGTTAAGTATCCAGGCTTTGAGTTCGAATTACAACCACGTGATCCATCCTGTTTGCCCAAAGAGTTTCCCGACACAAGTGGCGATAAGACTTGCTATTTCCTTGAAGGTTATCGTCATCCGACATTGGGCCCACAGGCGTCGCTGGTGGATCACATAAGTGAGGCGTTGAAGTCTATTTCGGAGCAATAAGACGTTATGCTACACGCACATACATACCTACTTATGTATAACATAATTGAGATTTTAAATTAGCTCATTCTCAAGTGTAAAAAAAATTAAATATATAAAATACATTTAAAAGAGTAATAAGCAGAAACAAAAATGGCTTAAATGGCACACTCTGTATATTAAAGGAATAAGAAAAAATAATTAATTGTTATTTGCTCCTCAATATTTGCTAATAAATATGCACAAACAATTTCTGAGCTATTAAAGTATAAATACATAAATGAAGAATTCAATAAAGAATTCCGGGCTTTGGCCTAAATAACAAGCTTAATAAAAATGTATGTAAAAATTGTTTTTATTCATTTCTAATAGCAGCTGTGTTGATAAAAAAAATGCTTTCTTCACTACTAATAACCCCGCATCACTTGATTCCAATTTCGTAATACGCACGGGTATTCTTCAGGTAACTTCTCTAGCATGCAGTCGGACATTTGTTTAGCCATTTCTTTACCATTTTGACCCTGCATGTAAACTACATTTGCATGATGTGCACAATTATCAATTATTCCTTCATTTACAACAGTCAAACGTCCTGATTCAGCGAAGCTGCGTCTCACTTCTGTGGACTGATATTAAGAAAAGAAGTTAAAGAAATTTGACAGGTATAAAATCCATGTTCTTCAACTTGTTTATGCCAACAATTAAAATTTATTGTCCCAACCTATTATGGCGGGTAATAGAGAGGGCACTTGAAATCGCATCTGATTCGAGCCATGAGAACCTGAAAAATCTGAGATCTCTCTCTTTATGAGAAAGACAAAAATTCATCAATTCAACCCAACATCCTTAAGATGTAACAATATATGTATAATATTACACTCCGACTATGTTAAGTATCTCGTTATAATCCTCAATAAAAAAAACTCAGCTGGAGTAAGCTATTGCATCAAATTGGCGCCTATGACCTCACATAGTGCAAAGGAGCCGGGTAAATATCTCTTACTCCTTCTTTAGCATGTAAGATAGAGCGGAGGACGGGCCCAACGAAACCAGGATATCCATATCGATACTGATGGCGCATGAACAGGCAAGCCAAGGTGGCTTCAAACTCAATGGCTACGACTATGTATTCTAAGAAGACATTGTGGGCACTACTCAAACCACCGGATGGACAGTGGCTTTAATGGAGAAAATCTATTAGTTTTCTGGTGGTCAGCTAAGCGACAAGTAAGGTAATTAAGTGTGTTAAGATTCAAAGGCAATTAACAGACTATCGCGGGAAAACATACTACATATTACTTGGTTTTTCGGGCCACCCATATGTAGAAGGCAATGAAAAGGAGTATAAGCTCTACGCTGACAATGGTTTCTCCATAGACTGTCTCAGACCTTGAGATATAATCTCCACAAGCTGGGTAAAGTGGAATCGACTGAGTGCAGAGCAGGCACAGAAGTTGAATTTTGCGTTCACCGCTTAGTAGGAAATGTCCAACTAAAAATTCGTATGCGGCAATAAGGCACACACACTAGACAAGGAAGGTGTTCTTTAAACTAAAACGGTGATATAACCTGGACACTCATATAAACATAAAGCCGTTACCAAAGAATCCTTTGTTTTCCCTTTACCAGGGTAATTGTTTTGAAATTCATTACACCTCTCTCCTTGCAGAAGGAGATGCCACAGTTAACAAAAGATGTAAGAAGAAGGCGCTTGATTTTTTCGCTCGAAAAAATATTGTAAATTAGGGAGTACATTTATATGTAAATAACACAACTGTATGTACTTACATCAATTCGTCCATAACCATCAAAATAATGCAATTGCAAATATATGCAAAATGTAAAGAATACCGATTCCGCATCCAAATTATATTCAGAAAGCAAAATAGCGCAAAATTGAAATGGCGCTACGCCGGCTACTCGATGTGGAGGTGGAGCCTGTAATTATGTACATACATATAGTATGTACAAAGAAAATATATAAATATAACACAATACATACTCTTACAAAGGGCAATTCTTCAAGCCGTATATCTTGGTAAAAGAAATAATTGAAACCTAAACGACAAGTTCGAAACAACTTAATCCACACACTATAATAAGGTTCACATGCGCCACTCATTTCACCGGCCTCATTTAGTGCAGCAAAACAATTTGGAGGGAAAGTTTGAATGCCACCAAAGTTCCAATATAAAGCATTCAAACGGTTAAACTGCTAAAAGAAAAACAAAAAAATTAACAATAATAAAAAACAACCACAGAATTACAAGAAAACACACACCTACTTACATCCCAACCCAGCGTTGTCAATCGTATAAGACCGACGCGCCGTAGAAAACATTTAACATAGCAAAGCGTGTCGCGTGCCTCCGCTTCACTATGGAAATTTTGCAACGACCAATTTAGATTTGCCTTGGGCAAGTCAACACTGCAACGGTGTCTCGCATAGCGTACCCTCTCTGGCATTAAACCGGGGAAGGAGTGTGACTCTTCTCCGCTTGAATCTTCGTGCGCACTCGATTCGACGTGGCGCTCATACCTCGGTGGTATTTGGCGTAACTCCTCGCTGTCGTTTATTGTGTATGGCGAAGCGTTGCAAAATGCTGAAATGCACGTTAGACAGACGAAAACGAACGCGTTTATGTTGTACATTTTTTGACGCAAAGTGTTTCGTAAATTTTAATTTGTGTTGATCGTAATTTTGAATATTTCGTATTTTTTTAATTTTTGGTACGAACTTTCAGAAAAACTTAAGATATGGTTTTATAATTTTTATCATTTGTGGAGACGAATTTTATTTCTGTTTTAAAAATAAAAAAAGATCTTAAAATTCAAATTTTGTTAAAAAATGTTTATTTTCAAACTTTATTACTCTATTATCCGTATAGGTTTTAAATCTGCATAAATATTTCATTTTATTATTGATTTTAAACTTTTCTAATAACTTTCACAAGTGATTAGATGCCGATTTTGTAATAAAATAAAATAAAAATTTTGAGAAAATAATGCTTCTGGTACAAAATACAGCTTGCGCAAGAACTGGAGCCATTTGACCTTTCCAAGCGACATCACCACGCTCTTTGGGCTCTTTAAAAGTTCCGACGTTTTCGATGCAAAATGTTTTCAGCGATGAGACCCATTTCTTTTTTTATGGGTATGTAATCAAGCAAAATCGCCGATTTTGGGACGAAGAGCAACCTAAAGAATAACAACGGTTTGGTGTGGTTTATGGGCCCCTGGAATCATCGCATCATTCCTCATTAAATTAGAATTTTCTGTGATTTTTTTCTTTAAAAATTTAGAGAGCCTCGAAAGGGATCACCCTTTAGCTTACGTACCCATATCAAATTTATGGTATTTCATATCTGAAAAATTGGTTGGACGGAGATCTATGACAAAGTTTTCCGATTGGAACTTTTTTTTGTGTCAATATTTATTTGTATAAATTTGGATGGCACGTGACGGATCAAAACTAGTATTGTATTACCGAAATACGTTTGTTTGAAGAGCATGATCCCGACAGGGGGGCCAATTATCATCGTCACCACCATCATGGGTAAGCCTAAGAATGTCCATGTAGAAAAAAATTTCCTTTTGCAACAACCCTGCCCTTTTAGCTGTCTAACTTTGTACTTTAACAAATCTTATTTTAGTTTCAGCGTTTTTAAGTCTACAGTGCAATTTGTAAATCTATGTTTAGCAAGGACACAAACCAATTTGAAACTAAACGAATACGCCAACTGTAAGTAAACTTTATGCCACGAACGACTTATTCAATTTGATTAAATAACACAGAAGAATAAATAAAGTAAAATAAAATCAAATAAAGTAAAATTTATACAAAATAAAATATTATGAAAAATTTTATAAAAAAGATTAATTTAGATAAAAAAAAAGATAAATTAATTATAAGGTTAAAGAAATAAATTAAAATTACGTAAATTTTGTTAAATAAATTAAAACTAAATAAAATAAAACAATGAAATTAAATATAATATAATTTGTAACCGCTAAAGCGATTTTCGGCCGAGCTCCTCCTCCAATTTGTGGTTTTGTGTCTTGATGTCTTTCGAACAAATGAAAGGACCTACAGTTTATACTAAGCCGCCTCCGAACGGCTGATGGTTTTTTACGAGGAGCCTCTTTATTTCATGTCCGAAATACACTCGTAGGGGTGGACATAATAAATGAAATAAATTAAGCAAAAAAGATAATAAAATAGTTGAATACAAAGTAAAATAAATGAAAGAAATAAACCAAAGTAAAACATAATTAAATAAGATAAGATAAATAAATAAAAATGAATAAATAAAGTCAAATTAAATTAAATTAATTAAAAAATATTATTACAATGCAATTTAATAAAGCGGAATATTTAATAAAATTACCATAAATTCATTTAAATTAAATAATTTTATTGTATTGCATGTTTTTTTTTCGTTGGTTGAAATATCAGGGATTAGTTTTTATACAAACAGACGGCATAATCTTCTATCTCTATCTCTTCTCCTTCTGGTACTTACATGCTTCAGACTAAAGTTTTTTTAAAAGAGGCCAAGAGAGTTTTACTACACAGGTCATTCACAATCACCTAACTCAAGAGTCCTTATTTAAGGATGTACCTCTATCATAATTATCCGTCAAAGTGTTTAATAATTTGCGGTAATAATATTAAACTCGAAATTTTTAATACTTATTCACAAAATAATCTTTATTTATATCTCAACCGGCAGTGTTAATTTATGTTCTATTTATTTATTGTTTCTTTGCTTCCTCAACAGTCTTTTTGATGTAAGACTTCACTCTATCACCAATTTTGCTGGCCATCAAACACTTGTGACCGCGATACGCCCAAACATCAGCACTGCTACCCTGCTCATTCTTATCCACACAACCTTGAGCAATGGCAACTACCTCAGCTTCATCCAAATCCATTTTGAACTGTTTGGCAATACGATCGGCATGATAACCTTCATGTTCGCAGAAGACACCCAATTTCTTAGCTGTGCAGAGTAAATATTTACGCACAGGTTCTTCATCGGGATATTCAAAGCTCTTCATCTTTTGGATGTACTCATCGCTGAGCGGGTTTTCCTTGAAACATTCCTGGCGGATGGCCTTGATTTCGTCAGCATGTTTCACGGTCCATTCATCATCGGCATAGGCCTGAAGTAATTGAAAGTAGGTGTAAGAATTTTTATAGAGAAATTTACACATTTAGTTAGTAAGCTTACCAATGCAACGACTGCAAGGATCACAATTAGGAATTTCATCTTGGCTTGATTTTGGTACGCACTTAAGCTCGGCTCAGAGAACAACTGAATTGTGAAAGCGTTGCGATCTCATATTTATATTCTCAGCCTCGGTTAAGGTGGTGATGAAATGCATACAATGACTGTGAGACTTTTTTTTATACCCCACGGCACATTGTAAGTAAGGTATTCGAAATTTTTCCAACTGACCGTTGTGAGTAACAAATTTAAATAAGTGAAGAGCCATGACAAAGAGAATACTGAAATATGTATGTGAAAAGGATTTAGCCACGCCTACATTTGGAAAAAAAACACTGGATAATGCGACCAAATTTTACAAATGTGTTTACAACCACTAAAGCAGTTTGGCTAAGGTCCTCAGACGATTTTTAATTTCGTCAAAAAAAAAAAAAATAATGCTCATTTTCAACCAAACTTAGCCCTTCCTTTTTTCTTTATATACATGTTGCATATACAATACGAGTATATATTGATTGAAAGTGCTTTTTCGACTTACTCTCAATATGTGTATATATGTATGTGAAAGTGTATATTCTCTGATTTCAGTTTATTTACGGTCTGCTTTGAGTACACACATATGGTACATACTCGTATATTTATACCTTATCTTTTGAACACTCACCAAAAACTTGGCTGGAAGATTTAATATAATATTATATATATATATGTGTACATATGTACACATAAATATATACTTTAACGCTCTAGTTCATCGGGGTCAAAAGTGTATCTGATAACTTTCTTTTGTAGAGTGATAATTGAATAAATACGAATGACAACAGATAGCACTTACTATCACCACAGTGCAATAAAATAGGACTCGTACATACATACATACGTATATGTCTATCTTACTATTATATTGTGTTTGGATACGCCTTTTCCTCTTACTGCGGCACTTAGTGTATGTGTGGATTTGTTCTGGTCGCTTAGAGTCTACTCAGCCCGAACGACTAGAGAGAGATTAGGCGGGACTTCTGATTTAGAAGAAAATTGATGATTTCGATATCGAGACGGACTTTGATTAAACATTTGTATTCAAATTTAATTTTTAATTTTTAATTAGCAGTCCTTCTTCGAGTTGTATTGAGTCAATGCTTTATGAGTCAGCGTTAGAAGTTTTTGAGAAAAAGGTTGGACATAAGATTTATAATCCTCTGCGCATTGGCCACGGCGAAGACCGAAGCTGATGGAATGATGAATGGTATGAGATATGCGGCTCATGTAGTCCATATGAATAAGATTATTCCAGCTGATCTCGAAAGTCTTGTCGAACTCGATAACCCAAAAAATTTTGTACTGTAAGGCTTTTTACAACAATCACAAGGAAGGTTCAACGTCGAAAAGCTGCAATCACAACAGACTGCCGAACGGTTTTCTACTCGACTTGCACACCTGCTCTCTGAGAGCACTCATCAGCAACCCGGTAGAAGAGAATTGTGGGACGGCATTGCAAACTCCCTGCGTACAGCTGCAAACGAAACCATTGGATTTCGGAAAGGTCGCAAAAACAGCTGGTACGATGAGGACTGCCGTGTTGCAGTGGAGAGAAAACAGACTGCCTACCTCGCGACCTTGCGATCGACCACAACACGTGCGGGGTGGAATAGATACCGAGAACTGAAGAGGGAAGCAAGGCGCGTCTGCAGACAAAACAAGAAAGAGGTCGAGATGCGCGAGTACGAGGAACTTGAGAAGCTGGCCGACAAGGGTAACGTTCGAAAATTCTACGAAAAGATACGGCGACTTACAGAAGGTTTCAAGACCGGAGTAAACTCTTGTAGGACCCAGGGAGGTGAGCTAATGACAGATGCCCAGAGTATATTCGATTTATGGAGGGAGCACTTCTCCTGCCTGCTGAATGGCAGTGAAGAGGAAACATGTGGAGATGGTGAACCCGAAACTCCAATTGATGACGATGGAAAAGTTGTTCCGTTACCCGACAATGAAGAAGTCCGAATAGCAATCGTCCGCTTAAAAAACAACAAAGCGGCAGGGACCGATGGATTACTTACGAACTGATCAGGTGCATGCATCAGCTTCTTTGCAAAATATGGTCGGATGAAAGCATGTCCGGCGATTGGAATTTAAGTGTGCTCTGCCCGATCCACAAAAAAGGCGATCCCAAGGTCTGCGCCAATTACTCCACGGTAATAAGCCTTCTTAATATCGCATATAAGGTCCTATCAAGCGTATTGTGTGAAAGACTAAAGCCCACCGTCAACAAACTGATTGGACCTTATGAGTGTGGCTTTAGACCTGGTAAGTCAACCATTGACCAGATATTCACCATGCGCCAAATCTTCGAAAAGACCCTCGAAAAGAGAATCGACACCCACCACTTTTTCGTCGATTTTAAAGCCGCCTTCGACAGCACGAATAGGAGCTGCCTTTATGCCGCTATGTCTGAATTTGGAATCCCCGCAAAACTTATACGGCTAAGTAAACTGACGTTAAGCAACACTAAAAGCTCCGTCAGGATCGGGAAGGACCTCTCCGAGCCGTTCGATACCAAACGAGGTTTCAAACAGGGTGATTCCTTATCGTGTGACTTTTTCAATTTAATGATGGAGAAAATAATACGAGCTGCAGAGCTAAATAGAGAAGGCACAATCTTCTATAAGAGTGTACAGCTGCTGGCTTACGCCGATGATATCGACATTATTAGCCTCAACAACCGCGCCGTGAGTTCTGCTTTCTCCAGACTGAAGAATAAACTTATTACACAGTTGCATAGGTCTTTTATTTCAATTTATATAATAAGTTTTTCTAATTTTAATTTAATTTTAATTAAATCTATATATTTTATAATATTATTATTTTATTATAATTTTCATTATGGGACTACATTCCTTGAGACTTAAAAAACAAAGTAATCAAATCTACTACTCTAATCCTATTCACAATGATATCAATTATGACCAAAGTTTTAACACCATAAAGGGTATAAAAATATTGAAGCTTATAAAGAAATATATGTAGTTTCCGAGAATTAGCCAACTGCCAACTGTCTGCTTAGCACCTAATCGCTTTTGGCACAATAATCATGAATTTTAGGCAATTATGTTGTTTGTGAAAAATAAAAAATTATTGTTTTTGTGATCTGTGCTACAAATTAATTATTATTATTAATAATAAAATAAAAATATATTTTAAATTATAGTGAACAATATTTCTAATTTTTTGACAGCTGCTTTATAATTTTGCTTTGAAATTGAAAATAAACAACAACGGACTTTCATCGCATTAAATGCATACTACAGATATGTAAATACTCGCATGTATGTATGTTCTTACATAATTACACGTATGTATGTTCTTACATAGGTATGTACATAAATACTTAGACTTAGATCTGACGTAGAAAACACAATCAAATAAACTTCTGCTGATATGTTTCAAATAAAAGGTGGACCATCTACCGTTTGCTTTTTGAACTCCGGCTTATTTTAGCTTTGACAATTTCAATGACATTCACGATTTGTGAAATATTCAGTACAAACCATGATACAAAAAAAAATATATAAATATTTTCACTCAACATTTTTTTCAAAAAGATTCACTATCTGACATATTTAAAAAGATTTTTTGACTTTTGCTTTATTTTTGTAAAAAAAAAATAAAATTTCAACTTCTTAAAATTAAAACATTATATTATAAAAAATGTAAAGCATTTCATTGTAAAAAAAATGTAAAGAAAAGTAAAACATATTGACTAAAAAATTAAATGCTTTGCATTCTATTTTCTGAAATCTAATGGAAATAAAACTAATTTCAGGCGGCTTAAAATTTTTAGGAGAAAATATATGAAATATTTTTTAAAGTGGCATTATCTTTAAGTCATGCACTTTTAAAATGATAAGTTTTCAACCACGAAACCCCCATTATAATAAAGATCAGAAACGTTCTGTTCCAAAGCTCCAATGAAATAAAAATAATGTGGGTACCAGCGCACATAGGAATTCAAGGCAATGAAATAGCTGATAAAAGAGCTAAACAAGCTTGCGCTGAACCACTATACGTATCGGGACACTTCACCGATAACGATATTAAAAATTTAGCTAACCAAGTTCTCAGTGACAAATTCATTAACGAGTGGAGTAGCTACAACCATCATTACAAATATTTTAATACGTCAGGGACAAGGCCAGTCTACCCTTCATACCCTTTTTCCAAGAATATAAGAACATTTATGCGTCTTCGCATTGGGCATACACTAGCTACTCATGAACATCTTTTGAAAGGCCTACCTAAACCAAGCTGCCCGCATTGTGGTTGTACTGAATTCACTGTTATCCATATCCTCGACAACTGCCCAAACTCACAAGTAATAAGAAGTGGAATATTCAACAACTCCAAGCCATCTGATCATCTTAAAATCCCTAGTGACCGTAACATTAAACTAATTGCAAAATTTGTATCTCTTTGTAAAATAACCATATAATCAAAAAAAAAAAAATCATTATCCAATATAAAATATTATTGATATTTTTGTAGTATTTTTATTATTATCACATAAGCTAGAAATAATTTATAATTTTGATACTTTAATAACCTTACATTGTATAACACTTTAACATTAGTTTAAAAATAAGCCGAAGGCCCTGGCAGCCAGTGCTTTAGTTTGTAAGTGGAATAATTATTAATAATTGTTTCTCTTTTAAATAAATAAATAAAAAATAAAATAAGTTTTCAACCAGAGCAGCAAGAAAATTGTCAATTGTCAACTGAGAAATTTAAAATTGTTGTCAACTGATCACCTCACAGCTGAGATTTGATTCCGTTGAACTCTTCTTTGTGGGGAGCCGTTAAGGATAAGTGCTACGTCAACCAGCCAGAGACGATTCATAATTTAAAACATTGCCGTTGCAGCAATAGATGGCTACATTGTCGAAAATGTTTTGCGAAACTGAGTCGAAAGACGCCAAGGCCCGGCTCGGCAGCCATATAATTGAAGTAGTGTTCCCTCAATTACCGGAATGTAATTTGGAATGGCATTTCAGTAAGGCAAAATCTTTGAAGAATATTTATCCGTCTTTTTTATAACATTTTTAAAACGCAAATTTCCCGTGGTGCTCCCGTTATAGATTTTTTCTTGGCGTATGGTTTGGTTTGCCATTTCAAAATGAACAGACTTAATCCAGTCAAAGTTTGCAAATCGCAAATGCAAATTGATTACCAAAAGGATGGTTCGATTCGTGCGACACATCCTATATTCGATCGAAGTGAATATAGATTAAGACGACCTTTGGTTCGAACAAGACGGTGATATGTGCTATACAACTAATCGAAATAATCAGTTTATTGAAGGAAACTTTCGCTGAGCACATTATCTCGCGTCGTGGGTCAGTGGCGTGACCTCCAAGATGATGTGATTTAACACCGTTGGGCTATTTTTTGTGGGATTATGAGAAATCGCTTTCCTACCCAGATATAATGATGCTTTGCATTAACAGCGACATCTTGTGTTCACCAGCTAATTTGGTTTGTATCTCAACTAAACGTTGTTATTGGTATCAAACATTGATTTTCGAACATGTACACTTAAAAAAATTTGTATACTGTGTGTTGGGAGAATCTCCGACGTTTATAGACAATTTTGCGGCAGGAGTAACCGAAAGGTTAGCATAAACAAATTCGAAGAGGAGCTCGCCCGGACATCACTCCACCAGCTATAAACCGCTAATTTCATTGTCGGTAAACGCCAGCAAAAGTACAGCCAGCTCTTGTCGTGCTACGGAAGACAGCTTTGAAATTAATGAAAATGTAGTGTGTATTGATATTTTCTAGATTCAAGATTTGACTTATGGCCAATGGTGGATTAACTAAGTCTGAAGCCACACGATAAGGTCCAATCAGTTAATGGGATTTAGTCTCTAACGCAATACGCTCAATAGGACCTTATTAGAGATATTGAGGAGGATTGTGTCCCGGTAATTAGCGCAGACTATGGGATCTCACTTTATATTGTAATTGTGTGGATAAGATTCCATTTTCATTGCAAAAGACTGGAGAAGTGTTTCCTCTCTAAATTCAGTATACTTTGGGCATCGCATCTCTGGGTTCTGGCCTTGAAATCCTCTGCAAGTTGTCGTATCTTTTCAAAGGATTTTTAGTATTACCCTTGTCGGCCAGATTATCAAGCTCTTCATACTTACGGATTTTTTACAAACTCTCCCTTTTCAATTTGAGGGTTTGTGATGAGTACTCTCAAAGAGCGACAGTGCAAGTCGAGTAGGAAACCGCTCTCGAATGTCTGTTAATATTGTAGCTTTTCGACGAACCTTCCTCGTGTGGGCATACTTTGCTGCATGACGGCGGCAGCGTATTCTTGCTGCTACAAGATAGTAATCCGAATTGAAGTTTGATGCTCGTAGCGTACGCACGTCCACCTAAGTATCTTGATCAATTTTCTTGTACTGGTATCTGGTACTACAGACAACCATAGTTTGAGCCCCGGCGAAGTTAATTAGCATCAAACCATTTTGGGAATATTTCGACATGGAGGCTGAAAGCGTTAAAGTCGCCAATAACAATTTTCTCATCGGGGGGAGGGCAGCGTTCATCACTACGCTCTAATGCTCATAAAAGACAACCTTGGTCAGATTGTCCTTCTCATATTCGGCGACGGAGTCTCTCTGCGACGACAAATATGACACCAAATTTACGCTTCTTTACATGGCGGGGACATAACCAACTGAACGGTACCTTCCTAATTAAGGGACCGAACATTCCAGGTGCATGCTCTCAAATCGTGATCCTTAACACATTTGCCGGACTCGTCATTAAAAGGTGGGTCTTTCATCCGATCCTTCGTTGTAATTTTTCGACATGGCGGATCCCAAGCCTAGCGCACAACCTCACTAGACATATAGGTTTACATTTTTTACACATTTACATATATAACGAGCGGCTTGCTTTAAGATCGAGGCTCACACGCAGCCGCACTTCCGGTGAACAGACGCTGCAATTAGATCCCTTAAAATAAATATGTCGTAGTGGCTCCACTAAATCTTGCTCCCTTTCATCCGCAAGGTTGCCACATCTTGGAGAAGGGTTGCTCACATTCGCAGGGTGCGCGACGTGGACGTAAGAAGCTTGGCTACATCACATTCATTTGTGCTGTTAAAATCTTATTTAACTCAAACTTTGTGATCTGCTTTTCGAAACTTTATTTCGAATCGAGAAAAGTAACTTCGAATCACTACTTTTGCAGCACAACCAAAATGAAAAGTTTACTTTTCGTATTTCATTTCATTTTCTTCCATCACCCATTTTTTATTATTAAAAACTCCAATACTTATTCGCACTTTCCACCGCTACAAATATATACTCGTAAGTTAATTTAATTTTAATTTACACGAAAAAAAACTTCAAGCGTCAAATTCCATAAGAAGTTCGCATATAAGAAAGCAGATCAATTACAATGTATGCGATTTAACAAAAATCAATATACAAATAATCGGTTTCACATTATTGATACCAAATGAATAATTCCAATAAAATTCAATACATAACATATGTGCAAACATACGTACGCACTTGGGTACAAATGTAAAGTGTTCTATTTCAAAGCAGCCTTCCTTCTCATCTGAACAGAGCAAATCGTAAAGGAAAACTCTATAAACAATTTGTAACCAACTGCGAAAAAATATATATACGAGGGAATTAACAAAAGTTCGGTAACTTGACCACAAAAAAAAATAATTAAAATTCTCTTTGGAATTCACAGGGCTACAGTGACGTCATCAGTGGAAGATTTTGGTCGACCATCACGGTGCTCTTCCTCTACGGAAAACTGTCTAGTCTGGAATCTTCGGAACCACTTAGAAATAGTCTTTAAAGACGGTGCAATCGCTCCATATGCAATTTGACATTCACTGAATATTTCTATTGGTTGTGAATTACGCCGAAACCCGTAAATAATCACATGACGAATTTCTGTTTGCGTTGGTGGTGAAATTTGATCTGACCTATCCTCAGCTATCTTACGTTTTCTCGTCTTCATTTTAGCCGATGGTAATAAAATTTGAAAGGAAGACCAATAAAGCAATGACAAAATATTTGGTATTTTTAGATTTAACAAAAATAAATTGAAAGTCACCAATTGACCGAACTTTTGTTAATCCTCTCGTACATATTTACATCGGGAAATGCTTATTTGCTTGTGTGTTGGTGCGACTATACGAGTATCATTGCAAAAGTTAGAGGAAATCAATTTGACACCATCTTTGTTGCAATTTCGCAAATTTTTCAACAATTGCTTATTACCTTTTTTGCTAAAAATATTTATTTGTATATTTCTTTGTGTTATTTGAGGCTTGATATACGTATGTATGTGAGTGCCGGAGTGTTGTAGGCAGAGTTTTTATACACACATACACACATCCATACATACATATATATATGTTATAATAATACTATTTTTGACAACTAATAGGGGTGTTAATTCAATAAGAGTTTCAAATGTAGAAAAAAAATATTTGTTGTTGTTCGTGGTTCGTTACCTTTGACCTTTTCGGTATAGTTTAGTTTTTTTTCTGAGATGCTAATCAATGCTTTGTTTGCACATTTATAGGGTAAATACTGTTTCCGATATATGAGTAGGTACTTCAATGTAGCCTTGTGAATTTTAATGCACACTCGTACATACATAAACACATAAATACATATGACAGTGTATTCTCACTTTTTAGCGTGTGCATATCCGACCCAGGTTTCATTCATTGAAATTGTAATAAGCAACTGGTTGACGCCCCTTTCGCGCCCTTCTCGAGCACGATACTGTTATTAGTTTTTTACGTGCGTATGTATGTAAGCACATACATAGTACATGCTAAGATATCTATTTTTTAAATATTCCTGTGACACGTACAACTCAAATGACATTTGAGTTGCTGAAATGCGCTGCATTTCGGTTATTTTTTTCATTAGTGAGAGACTTAATAAAACGTAAGTAGTGAATTTTGTGAAAGGGTGGGTAATTTTGAAAACTTATATTCATTATTTCTAATACATTTTATTAACGTACATATTTATATGTACTTGTGTATAAATGCGAGAGCGTGTTTATTTTTACTCCATAGCATTTATGTTGAGTTATCCATATGCTCAATTTGATATGCCCTCAGGTTAGGTTTGGAAATGTGCGACAAAAGAGTTTCTCTATTTCATTTTGTTTTTTTTTTTTTGTATTTCAATTTCATTAAATAATCCAGCTGTGAGTTTTATTTGATTTTTATGAGGTAAGTTATTACAGTCGACAGCGTAAGCCAGTATGTAAATTTATTTAGTTTTTTGTTTTAAATAAAAATAAAATAATAGAAACTAAAATAATACAAAATAAATTTCAATAAAACGAAGTAAAATAAAATTAAACAAAATATAAACAAAATAAAAAAAAATGAAACAAATTAAATTAAAAATAAAATAACATGAAAAAAGAAGAAAATAAAAATAAATATTAAAGTAATACATAATTAAACAAAATAAAAAAATATAAAATAGAAAAGATGAAATAAAATAAAATACAAAAAAAAACAAAATAAACTGAAGGAAAACGAAATGAGATAAAAAATAATAATTATTTAATTTCAATAAAATAAATTAATAAAAATAAAATAAAATAATAAAACCCATAATTAAGTAAAATAAAATAAAATGAAAAAAAAGAATAAAATAAAATAATTGAAAACAAAATTAAGTAAAATAAAATAAAACAAACTAATTTAAATAAAAAAATATAATAAATAAATTGAAATTTTATGAAATACATACATAAATAAATATAATTTCGGTGAAAATATTTATTTGCCGCATCACTTCTGAACAAATCGGTATATGACATTTACGTGTTATACTCTTCCAATTTGAAAAAAATTCAGTACCGATGTATAATTCACTATATGTGAGTAGATTGCCAAATTTAATGGTGTTAGATGGTCTTTAGACGGATTTTCGACCGAAAAGCTGTCATCTATACAAATCGATTATCCGGGCTATATGATGTATGTAGCACTGATTTCGATGGTACATGGAAAATCATATCTGGAAAATCAGTAGTACTATATTAGGTGTAGTAAAAAGAAATCCATTATTTTTCCAATAGATGGCCCATTTGAATCCATTTGAATAAGGCTAGATACGAAAAGAAAAAATTAAACCATTCAATTTTATTCCAAATTAATGGATTTCTTTTTACTACACCTAATATTATGGTGGTGCAATCTGATTAGTTCCAACATTTCTAATTTTTTCAACTTCGAAGTTCTGCCATATCTAAGACGAGTTCTAGCTAAGGTCGGACAGATACAGAGTGGGTGTTCTAACGTTCCACTCATGCTTTCCTCCTTGCGCTTCTATTGTCTGCTGTCTGCTTGTATGGGATGTCAGTCGGTTGTGATCAGTCATTAGGACTACCTATCGTATGAGCAAGAAATGGCTATTACACATGATGATCTTGGTGGTCTTGCATGACGGTAATGCCTTCCAAAGCACTCTTATCCGACACCAATCCCTTTAGGAAATTTCATTATATATGATTTTTAGCGACTTTTTTATAGCCTGTACTGATTCGTTAGTAGGATGGATGATACTTTTAGGAATGTTAACAGCTATTTCGTTATCCAACCGCAATCGTTTACCCTCGGCCGCCCAGTTTACTGCTTCCCTGCTTCTAAGAACATTTTCTGACGCAGTACCATGTGAGATTATTTCCGTCTGACTTTCGTACATAATGATAACTTGTATATAATTTCCTGCATTGTTAGCTATCTGTGAAGCTTTCACTTTAGCGAAGACCTTCGCCTGAAATATACTGCAGCACTCTGAAAGCGTGATGGGTTGCCTAAGGTCTAGCTCCACGCAATAGGCTACGACGCAAAGTTAAAATTTTTTCGATTGTATTTTTGATATGAAATATAATAAAAATATATAAGTAATTGGCGCTCTGTTTTTCTAACAAATGGAGGGATCTACAATTTATTTTAGCCGCCTCGAAGGGCCGATGATTTGCGAGGAGCTTTTATTTCATTTCAGAAATACAATCGGAGGGTTTGACGATATCTGTAGAGGGGCGACCGCGATTAGAAAAATTAATTTCCTATAATTTTGGATGTAGGCCGAGCCAGGACTCGAACTCTAGCCCTCAAACGGCGGCAAACGCGGCCGCCAAAATATTAAAAAGGCCCTCATAAAAATCCATCAGCCGTTCGGAGGCGGCTTGGACAAAACTATAAATCCCTCTATTTGATGGTAGAACATCAAGACGCACATCATAAACTGGAATCCGAAAATCGTTTCTGCGCCATTTATACATATATACATATCTATATGTACCTTTATATAAGTATATGTGTAAGACGTAGGGATCATTTCAATGAGCGATACCACATTCGATGTAATCATTTCGAAGATCAGTATAGAAAATCTTGAAAAAAAATTAAAATAAAATTGCCTAACCATCGCGCTGTTGCTATGTAAGTGATACTTTTATTGCCACCACCCCCGCTGACGCAGCCACTTATTATCCTTTTCAATTGCCCAAATTCAAATAACCCACTCCTTCCTTTTCGTTGAATACAAGTGGTTGGGAACTAAAAGTCGGCATTTCACCGCTGGTTTTTGTGTTGTTTTGTTTGCATTTTTTCGCGGTTTTGTTTGTTCTATTTTATTCTACTACGTGGGGCTGCTCTGCGGTTCAAAGATAAATATCAAATTTTGTTTTACCGCTTTTGGCATGCTAACCACCTGCGGCGGTGCACCGACTACCGATTCAAATATACATATACAAATGGATGCATATACATAGATATGAATGAGTAATATTGTATTTGTAAGCAAATATGATGAGCAAACTCGGTCTTTTCAGTGCAGCGGTGTGTTATTCAAAATGCTATATTAGGATCGTGGGAAATCCCAATGACTTTTGTTGTTTTCGCACAAAGCAAAGCACATTAAAAAAAAATCATATGTATATGTATTGTATGTGGATGTATGGTATGTAAGTGAAGCAACTGATAATATTTAATTGCAAGATTGTTTTTATTATTGTAAATATGTATGTTTCATTTGAATAGGTTCGTATATCTACTCAATTGCAGGTAACATTTAATTGGATTGATCAAAAATTGAAGAGACAGTGTGTACAGGTGCACTAAGTCAAGAGATTGTACATATATGAAAATTTTTTCTGAATATATTTAAAGTTTTTATTTTGGACTTACGTTTGGGGTTAGGTTTCTTGAACGTTAACTTCAAGATATATTTACCTCTCCAGTTTTAGGTAAAACTAAAGAAAACTTTGCAAAAACTTACCGAAAATTTCAAGACAAGAAGCTTTCGAAACTTAGCCATATTTCTATGGAAATAACAGAGCCGATTCGTCGCTCATATTCCCAGTATATTAATTTTATGAGAGAATAACGTTTTCATTGGGCTTAATTGCGAAATCAATGAAATTCCCGAAGATGATGAGCTCATTTTCCCAATCGAAGACTCAAAGAAAATTCCATCCCAACATCCGCTAGAAGGTCAACGGTTATTAAAATACGGTAGATCGTAGGCGTTCTAGTTTTGCTCAGTACAAAATAAGAGGAACCGCACAGTGAATCGACCAAATTTATGGAGAGTAAATGAGAGCTGAATTCCATATATTTATCGACTTTGAGACACACGCGGAAGTTGAAAAATACTCCAAGAATTTCGTCAGAATTGAAAAAAACTTCTCAGACCTAATCAATACCAGACGAAATAAACGAGGAAACGATTCTATATCGAGCGTTTTTGTGTTCGGGGAAGAGGAGACATTTTTCCTTTACAATAGATTCATCTGCCAGACTGATACATTTTTCAGATCTTTTAATTAATTTATGTATACCATCACAAAAAAAAAATGTTTTCTCTTTTTCTTTGAAAGATGTCGAAACTGCCTCCATGACTTCTTTATCAGTGATAATTTATTTATCAGTGATATTTTATTTACACCTCAGTTCTTTTTTCATTTTTCGAAAAAGGTCGACCTTATGCAGGACAGCCCACGTAACACGGCTTTAATTATTACGTTGGCGTGAACATTCTCGGAACCCATATTGTGCTGACCTTAGTCAACTAGATTTTAAAAATGGTTGTATAGGATACTCCAATCATTTCTGCGACCATTTCGAGTGCTGTTGTGGAAAAATTTTCAAAAAGTTTTGGCATGATCTTCTCCTAGTGAGCCTAACCACAACCTACAACCCTCTCATTCCGCGAATATAAAAGCGTTCCCTCGTATCTACCCCAATGAGATGGCAGCCGAAATGCGCCGAAATTTTGAAGTTGGATAGGTTGTAGTGGTTGAGTATCTCTCGAATGTGGAAAGAAGTTACATACTCATATAAGAGTATATTGATATATATACATATGTATATATATAAAACTCGTCCATTTGTCATACTATGTTTTTCGTAGTTCTGATACTATCCTTGGAAAAATGTGTATTCAAATCTTTACTGCTTCTGTGTCTGCAAATGACAATTTACAAATTCACAAATATATACATATGTACATATACACAATAGATATGTATATGTAAAACATAATTTAGTCGCACGCCTTCATACAAGAACGCACACCGAATCAAAAGTAAAGCTCTGTTAAAGATAACTAACCTTTCAAAAAAGACAATAATATCAGAATAAGTAAGAACAAAAAGAACACAGGATGCTGTAAAAAACTTAAAAGAAAAGTAATTTTGTAGAAATTCCCGCCATTTGCCATGCCGCTGACTCTTCTTCTTGTTTAGTTACATCTTATACATACATCCATACATACATATCGCTTTCTTTGTGAATTCTCAAGTTTGACTGCTGGTTGGCAACCAACAACAACAACAACAACATCAATATAATATATATACCACAAGCAACTAACAATCGTCTTAAAATGTATACAAAAAGTTAAATACAATTTCATGCCTTGTTGGACATAACATACCACAACTACAACAACAACGAACAACAATGATATAATGTTTTAGAGAAACATGCAGAATAATTCGTAATACATACTATACATATGTATGTGTGTATGTACAAGAATACAATGTCGGCAACAAGCGTAAAGATACCGAAGAAACTTGAGTTAAACTTACAACCTGCAAGACCCATCGCCATTTGTTGTTGTTATTGTATTTAGTATGGGGCAAGACTTACGAGTGGGCGAATTGGCTGATATCCGATGATGGGATGAATATGAAATTTCGAGTTTTTAAGACATTTGACAATAATAGAACCTACAACAAAAACAGACAGCTGCAGGAGTTACTTGTAAACTTTCAAAGGCATTTCGTTGGATACGCCGGCCGAACTCAGCGAGGCGACTACATTTCCGATTAGTTGTTTAGCGGAAATAAAACAATATCCGCTTGGCATTGGTATATATTGCCATGTACAAATACAACTAAGTGAACAAAATTCAAAAAAAAGAAAAAGAAGAAAAAAACAGGAAGGTAGAAGAATTATTTATACCATTCATGAACATATCTAAATTTATGGTTGGAGGAGGCTATATAATAAAGTTGTCCGTTTTCCGTGATTTTTGATCACAATATTTATTTGTTTATACGTGTGTAGAATACCAAATTTCATGTTCTCAGATGGTATTTTGATGGAGTTTTGACCTAAAACCACACATTTGAACAACTCGATTGTATGAGGGCCATATGATATACATACACGTATGTAGCCCTCCGCTTTCGATGATTTTTTCACAAATTTTTTTACTCAAAACTTCTTTTTTAGACTAATCGATTGTATTGAGGCGATGGATATAGTCTCACGATTTCGATGATGATTGTGGACTGATCTAGCGGGTTCTGAAAACGATCATTTAAATGTAACAGTACCTCAATGTACAAAGTTTGGTTAAAATATGTCAAAAACTGAGAACTCGTCATACTGATCGTTATAAATTTTGATGGGTCTACCTCTTCTCCTTCTGCTCTTTTTATACATACTTCGGAATAAAGTTAATAAACCATTTCATGTACATAACAGGTATATAAATAAATAATAAAAATTTTTTTCCGTAGCGCTGCTGCTAATGCGTTGTTGTTGTACGTAGATCATGTCAATATTACTGCTATGGCTATTCCCCTTTGCTGCTGCCTTTGGAGAAGACTTTGTAATTTAGTATTGAAACCGTGTCGTTTTCTGATTGGTTTTGTTGCTTTACACTTGAAATTAAATTAACTTTCTTCCATCAAGTGTCATTGAGTGCGTTTGACAGTTGCAAACAGGAGTGCGTCGCTATCCAAACTCGGCAAGTAACAATTGCTTATACATAGCGGCGGAGGTAAATCAATGTGTTAAAAATTGTGTATTGTTGTATGTGTTCAAAACACAAATTTTGGCTTGAAAAAAAAGGAAATTGTGTAAAAATGTACATCTGACAAACCTTTCAACAGCTTGACCAGGTAAAGTCGAGAGTCAGACATCTAAAATTATAGAAAGAAATAAAGCAAACTTCAACCCTTTCGGATGCATTTCTGACAGGAAAATATTCATCAGCCATTCGGAGGCCACTTAGAATAAAGTACAGGTCCCGCAATTGTTGTACAAACATCAGCACACAAATTGGAAGAGGAGCTCGGCCAAAAATCGCAACGGCGGTTATAAAGCGCAGCGTGTGTTGTCCAAACTTTTAATCTACACACATACCGAGGTTTGGCGGTTTGGGGCCCATTATTTTCCAATTAAAATAAAACAATGACCTGGGATGAGACCTTTCAGAATAATGATTTGAAGGCAAGTACCTGGAATATTCGGTCCCTTAATGAGTAGGTATTTATGACATCCATGTAATTCAAATCATACCGAATTCGTTCCTTAACTAGCCTGAAAGGTAGTGAAAATGAAACGTCAGGAGGTGGCGAACCCGACGTTCCATTAACCAACTATGAAAAGGTCCAAATAGCAATTGCCCGGCTGAAGGACAAAAGAGCTGCGTTAACCGATGGGGACGAAGGACTAACAAGGTGCAAGAAATTAGCATATGCTGCGGAGATAAGCCTGATCGATATCGCATATATGTACATACATAAATCTTATAGAGTAAACTGTGCGAAGGACTTCGTCAATCTCGGAACCGGCATAAATGAACAAAAACAATACTGTACAAATCGCTCATCATTCACGTTCTGCTATACCTATGTTGCAGAAGAGTGGACGATGACAACATCTGATAAGAGTACCGCAGTTAATGAAACGATGAACTGTACGAGATATACAGTTACATTGAAAAAGCGGCTACGCTGGCTAGGTCACGTGGTTCGAAAAGATGAAAGTATTCGAGAGTTTCATTTGGCATCTCTAATTGGCGCCAAATAGCGAAAAAAGAAACGAATTTTGCGTAAACTGTTCCTACGCCAATGAAGAAGAAGAAAAATGATAGGCTCTGTAAATATGGGAATAAAAATTAAATAAAAATAAATAATATTTGTGTATATAAATATATACATATGTATGTGCATATATAACAATTAAAATATATATTATATAATGATATGTGTATTTGGTTATTTGTTTGACTTCATGGCCGTCTTTATCCAACTTGTGTTGTGTTTCTGTGTCGCGGCCAATGTAACGCAAATATTTGTCAAGATTTTTAATAATTTTGTCAACAAAAATTTGAAATTTTTTACCACATACTCGTACAGTTAATTGTCTTAAGACAGCGCTGAATTTTTTTATATTTACTAATGGCATTGTTGCAATTCATGCGTAGACATTGGACTTGAAAATAAAATGTCAAATTGATATTTGCGGTTTTTCACAATAATTTTTTATATTTACTTATGTGTTTATTTATTAATTTTTATTCTGCAAATGTCAACATAAAGGAGTTAAATGTACAAGTTTTCGGCGCTTATGATGAGATATAACGACAAAATACTTACATACCATATATTATATCTATATACAAATATTTATGTACATACAATACATTCCAGGTATGTTAGTTGAAATTTGCCGGTTTTTCGATAAAGAAAACACTTAATTTTCAGAGGAATCTCAAAATTTTTTTATTCAAAATATTGACCATTGGTTTCTACACATTTCGCCCATCTCTCAAGCAAATTATGGATACCATCCAAAAAAAACTTTTTCTCTTTCGAAGCAAACCATTCGACGAGCCATTTTTCGACTTCTTCATAATTAGTGAAGCACTGCTCTGCAAGGGTGTGTCCCATCGATGCGAAAAGGTGATAGTCGGACGGGGCGAGGTCTGGGGAGTACGGTGGGTGCGATAATATTTCCCAATTAAGTGTTTTTAATGTGTCTTTCACCAGTTTAGCGGTATGAGACGGCGCGTTGTCATGTTGCAAGATAACATTGCCATGTCTTCAGGCCCATTCCGACCGTTTTTCGATCAACGCATGATTCAAATTGCTCATTTGTTGTCGGTAGCAATCCGTGTTCACCGTTTCACCAGGTTTTAAAAACTCGTAGTACACCACACCACACTGGTCCCACCAAACACAGAGCATTGTCTTACGGCCAAAGCGATTTGGCCTTGCAATCGATGGGCCAACTTCACCAGGGGAAAGCCATGATTTTATTCGCTTCGGGTTCTCAAAATAAATCCATTTTTCGTCCCCCGTGACAATTCGATGCAGAAAAGATTTCCTTTCGAATCGTTGAAGCAGCATTTCGCAAACGGTTTTTCGATTTTCCATTTGTCTATCGTTCAGCTGGTGTGGCACCCTGGAAACTTTGGCAAATTGCTCCTCGAGTCACATGTAGTGTTTCTGCCAATTTTTGTTGTGATTGGGTTGGATCAACATGCGATTCCTCGTCTTCGAACTTTTTCGCTGCACCAGGATGTTCATTGTCTGTCAAATCAAAATCTCCACTTTTAAATTGACGAAACCATGTCGCACATGTTCTAATCACTGGAGCATGTTCACCATAAGTTTCTACCAGTTTCAGCTGCTTTTTTCTTTTGATGAAATAAGAAAAGTAACGAATGCCGCAAATGCGATTTACTTGGAACGAAACTCGACATATTCACTGAGGTAAACAAATATGACGCTATTATTTTGGCGGAATGTGACTTGCGTATTTTTGTAGGTTAATGTCAATAGAAAAAAATTACAGACATGCCAAATCATAGAAATTTATACATATTGCTAGCGACATCTACTAGTAAATCCGGCACACTTCAACAAACACACCTGGTACATTCAGATATGCAATTGAATTATGATTATTCGCCGTAGCCATAGACAACTGTAGAGGAATTAACTTTTATCGATATCATTTGTCGAATAAATAACTTACGATTTTGCGATTTGCTAGCTCATTTTTAACGACAATCAGCAACTGGAATTTCCAATTTATGAAAATGGAGGACAGGCGGCGTCACAGCTAAAGAAAAATTCAAAATTTGCGTTAAACAAAAACAAAAATTTCCTTTCCAGCCTGCGGATCCACTTGGGTCATAGGAAACTTAAAGTTTGCGATACACATCGAACGGTTGCTTGCGTCTGTTAAACGTTGGATACTACTGCTTACGTTCGACTGACTCCCAGACATTGCTCTCCAACAGGACCTTTGATTGCATTCAGCTACGGTTAAAGATTCTAATTATTTCAATAGTACAATATTAAAAATTGAAAAACCTTTGAAAGTTACATTATTGATCTCTTTCTGTATATACATATATTGCTGTTATTCTTCTGCTTTTTAGTTGGTTATCCTTTGCCATTTCGCGAAGGAAACTTCGATGAACAGTACGTTATCTCCAAATGGCAAGTATGCCAAATACCCAAAACCCATTTCTGATTATTATTATCTTTATGTTTTTATATTGTTTAGGTGATTTCGCGATATATTTTATTTAATTTTAACCTTAATAAAATATGAAATATCTTGCTGATGGCGTCAAAAACTTCAAAATATTCGTCGATCAAACGAAAGCCGGTTCAACGCACCGGAGTTGACGAAGAGCCGCTGAGGTCATCAAGTAATTCTAACCCACGTGTATCAATGGAGAAACACCTCGCAGCAGGTTTGCTTCAATTCCTCTCATTAGGGTTGAGGTTGAGCCCAAGACTGGTCCGACGGATTTTTTCTGCTGCGTGTGTCATTTACATTTCACCATTCTTTTATCTCGGTTAGTTGCAACCAGTATAATGTCTGGAGTGATCTTAAAACCTGTTCAGACATTAAGACATACGCTTTACGTGGATCCATGCTGCCAGCGCTCAAATGCTTACGGCAAGCTCCCCAAGCCTTCACGGCGGTGCCTTTGGGTAAGCACGCTCAAACTTCCAAGGTCCAATGAAGCTCCTCGCAGCATGCTTTCCAACTTTCCGTCGGGAGCACTCAACAGGCATTTATTTGAGGGAGGATCTTCACCTAAACTATACAGTTTCCATTTAGTACCATAGATAAAAACTGTTGAGTCCTCGCACGAAACTAACCAGCTCTTTGCATGCCCATAAAACCGAGAAGGTGTTCTCTTCTCTTTGATTCTAACCCCTCGAAACAGACCTCCCGTTAAAGGATCTCGATGATTTAGACTAGTTTAGCTTGCGCTTAAGCGGAGGTGGGAAACCGCTACAACAACAACAACAAAACATCAAGCGGAGGCGAATACCACTACTGGTTGCCTCTTTGCTTCTTTGTTTTTGGACATTTTTATTCTGGTGATTTTTTTTTTTATTTTGTGGGTTTATATTTATATATACCAAAACTTATTTTTAAACAAAATTAATAGTTAAAATCGCTGTTTTGTGACTTTAGTATCAATTACCGGCTACATTAATTGTTATTATGGTCGTGATTGTTACAGCCGTCGTTTTATGGTATGTCATCTTTAAGTTAACCTTAATGTAGATATGCATATGTGTGTGTATGTACATATGTTTAAGGTAAATAACAAACAGCGCGGTAGGTCAATCAGCCGTAACAGTGGTAGCTGTCATCAACATTTATGTTTATATATATGTATGTACACGTCTATGTATGTAGGTATGCATGTGCACAACAATTTCAACATTTTCAACTCAACGCGAAATGAATAAATTTGTTAGTTATTAATTTTTGTTGATTTTTCAATGATTTGAAAGGCCTTTTACCGCATAACCATATATTGATATACATATGTACATACATATATAACATATATATAATTGGCGCTTTGTAACCGCTGAAGCGATTTTAGGCCGAGCTCCTCCTTGTATATGTGGTATGCGTCTTAATGTGTTTCCAACAAATGGAGGGACCTACAGTTTATACTAAGCCGCCTCCGAACGGCTGATGTTTTTTTATGAGGAGCCTTTATTTCTTGTCATAAATATACCTGGAGGGGTTGACATTCCCTGCCAACACATACATACAAATACTTACATTTATATACACGTATACATCTTTCGTTGTTGTTGTTGCTATTGCTTTAGCTATCACTACTGCTATTATTATTGTCTTAACATTTATGTAAACAACGCTGTCGGCAAATTGAAACTCGTGTACATAATGGACCGCAGCGAAGTCAACCAACAGTTAAGAGTCTCTCTGTCTCTCTGTTACTCCGTCGGAGTGTTGATTTGTTAGTTGGTCAAATCTACGTGTATGCATCTTCGACATGGCATTAATGGCTGTAGCGAATGCCTCAGCCGGGCAATGAAGCACTCAAGTCACTGTTGCCACTGAATTGATGTTACCAACTAATTTGCATATTTTGTGGCTACCGCAGTTAACGCCTCAATGATGCACTCACACACTCGAGTGGCCGGTCGGCTGCGGTTGGCCGGATGGCACAGTGGCATGATATGGGTTTGTTCGGGAGAGAAAAGTATATTTTCAAAAAAATTAAATAGAAAATATAAAAGTAATTTAATATATATACCAAGTGTGTTTTTTGAAGTGTACCGGTTTTACTAGTAGATGTCGTTAGCAATATGTATAAATTTCTATAATTTGGCATGTATGTAATTTTTTTCTATTGACATTAACCTACAGAAATACGCAATTCACATTCCGCCAAAATATTAACGTCATATTTGTTTACCACAGTGAATATGTCGAGTTTCGTTCCAAGTAAATCGCATTTGCGACATTCGTTGCTTTTCTTATTTCATCAAAAGAAAAAAGCAGCTGAAACTGGTAGAAACTTATGGTGAACATGCTCCAGTGATTAGAACATGTGAGACATGGTTTCGTCAATTTAAAAGTGGAGATTTCGATTTGACAGACAATTAACATCCTGGTGCCGCGAAAAAGTTCGAAGACGAGGAATCGCATGTTGATCCAACCCAATCGCAACAAAAATTGGCAGAAACACTACATGTGACTCGAGGAGCAATTTGCCAACGTTTAAAAGCCAAGGGAAAGATCCAGAAGTATGAAAAATGGGTGCCACACCAACTGAACGATAGACAAATGGAAAATCGAAAAACCGTTTGTGAAATGCTGCTTCAACGATTCGAAAGGAAATCTTTTCTGCATCGAATTGTCACGGGGGACGAAAAATGGATTTATTTTGAGAACCCGAAGCGAAAAAAATCATGGCTTTCCCCTGGTGAAGCTGCCCATCGACTGCAAGGCCAAAGCGCTTTGGCCGTAAGACAATGTTCAGTGTTTGGTGGGACCAGTGTGGTGTGGTGTACTACGAGTTTTTAAAACCTGGTTAAACGGTGAACACGGATCGCTACCGACAACAAATGATCAATTTGAATCATGCGTTGATCGAAAAACGGTCGGGATGGGCCCGAAGACATGGCAAAGTTATCTTGCAACATGACAACGCGCCGTCTCATACCGCTAAACTGGTGAAAGACACATTAAAAACACTTAATTGGGAAATAGTATTGCACCCACCGTACTCTCCAGACCTCGCTTCGTCCGACTATCACCTTTTCGCATCGATGGGACACTCCCTTGCAGAGCAGTGCTTCGCTAATTTTGAAGAAGTCGAAAAATTGCTCGTCGAATGGTTTGCCTCGAAAGAGAAAAAGTTTTTTTGGAATGGTATCCATTATTTGCCTGAGAGATGGGCGAAATGTGTAGAAACTAATGGTCAATACTTTGAATAAAAAAATTTTGAGATTCCTCTGAAAATTAAGTGTTTTCTTTATCGAAAAAACCGGCAAATTTCAACTAACACACCTGGTAATATATTACAAATTATTTTGAAAAAAATTTAATAATATTTTTTTTAAATAGTTGTGATGAAACAAAAAACAATCTATTGTACAATTTTATCTCGAAGACCAGAGCGACTTTGCAAACAAAGTTTAAAGCTCTTAACTTATCTGTATCGCTGCAGCTTTCATTCAGATCGACTTGAAAATTTCGGATATTAAGTTTAGCACAGCTGGAACCACTGTCCACGCACATAAATGCATACGCTAGTTTTGACATTGCAAGAGTACACATTAGCATCCAACTAACTCGACTGAAGTGGAGGAGTGCAAGAAGTGTGTGCGGTGCATGTTGCACACAGCAATGGAATTGCCTTAAGTGGCTGTCAATCGGAAATACCACCAAGGTGGAATTCATTAAAGTCATTCATAAAAATGCGACAGTTGCTATGGCAATATACATTCATATATACATATGTACATACTCTCACTGCAGTAGCATAACCATAGAAAAATGTGTTCATACATATGAATCCTGTTAAAGGACTTTTTATTTAAACATGCATATGCAAATACGTTGAAGTGGTTTTTGTTTATCGTTAATGCATATAAACATTGTTATACATAAATTCCTTATTTCAGTCTGTTTTGATATGTGAACTCATTAAATTCTGAAATTGCAGTCATTATATGCGAGATACCGCTCATCGGCATTACATTTATCAAGAACACTCACCACCACATTATTACTAATTTCACTGAAGATTAGGACACGTTTGGTTGAGATAAGCACCAAATGGGCCCATTGTGATATCACTAAGGATCCCATTAGCCCCATTCGCTAGTCAAATCACTGTGTGGAGTGGGCAAAATAAACCAGTCACCATACATTTGCATCTTAGAGACTTCAACCTACTCTTTCAAAGTGCGGAGCATTCGCAGATGATGTGTCTTAAGGTTTTAGGTTTCCGTCTCTATAGGACTCCTGCAGAAGTCGTTTGATAGTACGCCCAATCTCTCTGAGTGTCAGAAGTTGTCCCACAAGAACACCCATTATTGTAGATACTTCATTCCTTTTTCGCGAGAAAAGCTCTCTAGACTTTTTTATTTCATGACCACATTACCATACTCATTGCGTTGAATTAGCGTCTTCGATGAATATTTCTCTTATAGTGAGTAGAGAGCGACATGCCCAGACTCTTCTATAATGAAGGGAATTACACTTACTCTCGTTACCTGGTAAGTTAATGTGTGCTGGCATTCTCCTTTCTGTAGTCTTACCGAGCAAAAGCTGCACTCCGAAGAAAAATATAGGCCAACCAATGCCATGTGGAGAGCAATAGATGTTTTTCGCGTCAGTTCCTCCGAGTCCTTTGACTTATATTTTGCAGACTTAGTTACCTGAAGCTTGTTTCTTGAGAGTACTGGAGTTAGTAACTCTGAAGTTTTATATTGTGTGAAGAGAACAAGCTCCGTCTTTTGTGGGTTAATGCCTAAGACAGATTCATTAGAACATTTTCCTAACCATATTAGTCTGCCTTGCAGCACATCGCAGAAAGTTTGGGGAACTTGCCTTTCATTACATCGGGTACATTATACGCCCAGATTCTGAATCCCCTTCCTACTCCTTCTCCTTCTGGCGTGGTGTGACGTTTGGCCGGTACTCACCTAGAAAATATTTAAAAATTCTGTCTCTCCCAACGCTTCGTAATTCACTAAACTCCCATATCATCATTTGGATTTTGTAGTCCATATCAATATCCTCAATTTAGCGAACATAAAAACGTTCCCTCGATGTATACATGTACCTTTGTATCTACAATATTTCATAGTCCAGCCAACCAAAATAACTTTACCCCCTTTTTTCCCTATTAATTTGTTAATAAAACTTTAAACTTTCCACATGAATCATGACGTGAAAGTTGCTTTGCTGCCTCCAACAAATCCAGCATGCAGAGCAACAAAATAAAGTTTCATTTCAGAAATATTTTAACTTTAAACTACATAGTTTATAGGTACCTACGACGACAGTATTTACTTATATACTTACCATATATTTAACATATAAAGTACACACAAAATCCCATATCTCTTTAAGAACTCCCATGCGCTGGTATCTAGTATGTACGAGTACCTGCTAGAGTAATCCGCGACCGAATCTCCTCTAAAATTCATTTTTTTTTCAAAATACCGTCGCTACGAGCATCCGACGTTACCATTCACCTTCTCAATAGCTGTAAGCCACATTCGATATGCTTACATATATCTAAACGGGTAATGCATTTGTACATTTGTATGTATATACATGAATATATAATATATATATTATTATTCTAGGGGACAGTGCTTTTGTTTGAAACTTGTTTATTTTTTATTCACTTCCTTCCTCCGTAACACTAAATTTCTGTGCATGTAATACAAACATATGTATGTGTACATATTGAACATTCCCTGGCCACCATTCAGACCACTTGAAAAAGTTATTTTACCTTGTTTTTGTATCTTCTAAGTAACTTTGCTAGTTTTGTATCTGTATTGAAATTTTCTATATGAGCATATCCTCAAATATACAATTGCTCGTTTTTTGTTTTAGTTTCTTTGTTAAGTAATGTAGCTCCACCTCCAAGCAGCAACACATGCGCACTCGGTTGTAGCTCTCTTTTGCTCTCTTAAGTTTTTGTAACGAAATATATATATTTTTTTTTTTACTTTTTCTCTGTGCTCTGAGGCGGAGTTTGCATTATTGTGAAAGTGTTAGTGTTATGTATGTATGTATGTTTGTAAATGGTTTGAATCGTTTGTTTTTTATCTTATTTTGAGCTGTATGTATGTATTTGTAGGTTAGTACATAAGTGTTATTGTTAGTTGTTATTTTGTAACATTCCTATAGGTTGACTAGTTACCCACCCACACACTAACATGACTACTTCACTGTTTCGTTGGAATAAAAAAAAGAATACCTACAAGTACCTACTACATACAGATGTATGTATGTATGTATATGAACATATAAAAAATAGTTATATGCTTAAGTAAAATAAAGTAAATTACTTAAGTTAAAGTTCTTTGGTATGTATGTGGCAAAAGTCAATCCGATCAAATATCTGGCAGAGACCTATGTTAGAAAATCCAACCTAAAATTTCAGAACATTCAGCAGCATTCTGAAAATAAACAAGTAAGGGACACCAAACTCGAAATGAACATTAGATAACCCGCTGATATTTATATATGTACATACGTAGGACATATGTTCTCCACAAAAGGAGTAAAGTCCAGATCCTTAAATATTTGATCAAAACCAGGAGCTCTGCTATTAGAAAGGTTGGCCTATTTCTGAGCTTATATCCGGCATTTCTGCTACGAATTTTGTCCCTACAAAAATAGCACACCCCGCAAGCTTGGTTAAGTTCTGCCGATTTGTTATTTAATATTCTTTCTTGAGTCAAGTGGGTGTTGAAAGTAATATATTCCCCTTATGTGGTACAAGGGCGAACTTGTTGCCTAATTGCTTCCATATACAATTCGTGTTTTTAATAGACCGTGTTACATATATACTGTGTTTTATGAAATATGCTTTTTGACCCAGAAGTGGGTGGTGCCACGTTCCCGGAAAGCATAACATTCTGCATCCCTCATATTATTTTATGTAATGGAATCGTCTTTAACAAATATGAGCTCAAATGCTCATTTGACTATTGGATTATCACGATTTTCATACTTTTCAAAATTACCGTTGAAAGTTAAGTTCACGTGAACTTGGTACAATTTTAGCATTTGCAACTGAGTCCTTACTTGTAGTCCAAGCAATGAGTATTCTAAATTCCATCAAACTATCTCAATCATTTCAGGCATATGAATGTGAATATATACATACATACCATATATATAATTGGAATTTTATAATCATTGAAGCGATTTTCAGCCGATCTTCTCCTCCAATTTGTAGTATACGTCTTTATGTTTTTCCAATAAATTGTTCATTTATGTTAGAAATACATTCGGAGGGCTTGACATTCCCTGCTGTGGGGCGAAATATCAATTTTCTATAATTTTTGAATGCTAGTCGGACTCGAACTCGAACCCTGGCGCTCCAAATGTTAGTGCACAATGTTAACCACGCGGCGACAGACATATATATCTTAATTCTTCTTGTGCTTCATATACTTATACATTATACTTATGTATATCCTCTGACTAGAGCCATGGGTCTGTTATTATACACAATGAATACAATGTCGGATACACAATTAATAACCTGTGCAAAAAATACTAAATACTACATACGTCTATAGAGACCATGGGTGTACTCTCACTTAGTAAGCTTTTCTTGGTTTTTGAAAATTTTTAATCCTGATATCGAGATCTATTTCTTCATCTTGGACCGATTTTTTTTGGTCTTACTACTGAAGGCATACGACCTCTGTTGTGCGGTATTATGTTATACGCCATTTATATAACTTTTTGTCAAACTTCCTAGATACCACAATTAAACCTGCATTTAATTTCTGGACTTTCTTTGACTCACAACGGATTTATTTAATCCCCCTTTGAAGGTTGCAACTTTGTTTATTGAAGTGTTGGATCCAATAGAAGTCGCGCATTTCTAATTTCATTGGCACACATGAAAGCTAACCTTCCTTACTAATCTTTTTGCAAATTAAAACTTTGAGTTTTATGCATTCATATGTACATATGTTACTATGAACCCAGCCATGTCTAAATATTTATATATATTGCTTATTTAAAAAATCTTGAAAATTAAGAATACAAATTTCTAAATTCTGTTAACTTTCGAGTGGATCCAAAGAGAGTGGAGGAATAATGTTGATTTTATTTATTATATTCGCCAGAGATGTAAATGTGGATTCTGCGCTGTAAAAAATTGAGCGCAAATGTCAGAGTAGTGATATGTAAATGAAAATGAGAGTGAAGCAGTGAAAACACGCCTCATTCCTGCACATAGCACTATTAAATTTACATACATACATACGTATGTATGCATACAGTGAGTTATTTACTGTTGCAAATAATAGTTATAATTTGAAGGGCTATAACTATATAACTACTACATAGGTACGTATGTGTGCATACCTATATCGTTTCTATATCATCATATATGTATATATGTATATATGCATATACAAGTATGTTAGTACTACTATGCCGTTATGAGTATGCACTGGACATTTTTAGTCCTGCATCGCACGAAAAATAAAGGTAAAATAAGAAAAAATATTTTGCCTTTGACTAGAGAGGCATATACATACGTACATATATACATATGTACATACATATAATACCCCAGACTTTGGTACTTGGTTTTGCTATAAATGGAAGATCACGTAAATTTTATAAAAATTAATTAATAAAAATCATTTTCGTATTGAAGACCGCAGTAGCCGAGGGGTTAGTAGTGCGTACTACAATGAGTTCGAAACTTTAACAGATCCTGGCACTTTGTAACCGCTGAATCAAATTTCAATCGGCCAACACCCTTATAGAAAATAAATTAAAGAATAATTTTCTATTGCCCCTCGGCGTTGAATGCCAAACCCTCCGAGTGTATTTCCGACATAAAATAAAGAGCCCCTCATATAAAATCATCAGCTGTTAGGAGGCGGCTTAGAATAAACTACAGATTCCTTCAATTGTGGGAGAAACACCAAGACGCATACCACAAATTGGCGGAAAACCGCTTCAGCTGTTAATGATAAATGAGAAATATGTACATATGTAGGTATGTACTTTCATAAAACAATTACCGAAATGCTTTTTTTATTCTTTGACAAGATCTTCTTAAAAATATGAGAATTTTGGGATGTGCAGGAGTTATGTGCTCAGGTTGACTTATTATCGATTTGATAATAGGCTATCTTTTGTTCATGAGCTTTTGGATCTTGGTGTGTTGTTTGATATGGGCTTTACAGTATTATTCCTAAAGCTTAATCTAACTTTGCTTTTTACGGCCTATGGTGGTGATTTCAAAGACCTCTACACGCGTAAAATTTCATAAAATTCTTTGGTACGTTCAAAACTGGAGTATGCTAGCTTAATTCGGAATCTAATTTATTCAACGCATTCCTTTAGACTTGGTACCGTCCAACGTAGGTTTATTCGTTTTGCTCTTGCTCAGCTTCATTTCTCTGATCGCCTATCTTCTTATACTTCCCAGTGTATGCTAATAAATCTCAAATCTCTTGCTCTTCTACGATCTATCCAGTCATTACTATTTATATATGACATCGTCAATGGCTTAGTGGACTGCCCAGAGCTGCTGAAGCATATCAGCTTCAATGTTCCTCATAGAACTTTGCCCTCTCATTATCCGTTCTATTTAGTTGTAATTAAAGCCAATTATCACAATTACGATCTTATTGTTTTTTAATAATAGAAACTTTAGAAGCCTTGATCTTGATTTCGCATTCCCGTTTCCCATTCGTTTCGGCTCTATTCTTAATGCTTTTTATTCATAGTATATCGACATACTATAGTTTTAAGTAAAAAATACTTATTTTTACAAGTAAAAGTGCCCTTACTTTTATAAAACTGTAATATGTATATATTGTTATGCATAAAAATACGAACATCCAATTCTAGTAACTACCTACATATAAATAATGTATAAATAGCGGCACTCAGCACTTTTAATTACAATCGCTGTTACATAAACTTTTTTATTTCAATATGCTCCAATATAATACAATAATATTGTACATAGAATACACGAAGAACTCATTTGCCGCTGCGTCGCCTACAATACGACTATTATTCTAAAAAACGAGCTCCTATCCCCCACCTTAACACTTACCAAGCCATTCGATGCATACAAGAACAACAATTTTTAACAGTCACATATTTTACTAGTATTGCATTGTTGTATCCCATCAAAAAAGCGTTGATTGGTATTGGTTGTTTGAATTGTGTTCGTATGTTTGCACGAGTGTTCGTATGGTAGAAATGAACACTGCGGCCGCCGCCATGCGAAGCAGCAACAAAACAGTTACAGAAACCCAACTTTTTCCCGTTAATGAGAGGAGTTGAGAGAGAGGGTATCATAGAGTAATGGTAAAAACGATGGCGAAGCTTTTGGTTGGCTACTACACTGCTGATGGCAATATGCGTTTTTGTTGCTATTTTCGTTGTTACTTTTCTCTTAATGTGCGTCTGAGCATGAGTAATGGTGTAGGAGACCAAGCCCTTGGTAGATTTTCATATTGAAAGAGCAGCGCAGAAGTCAAACAAATAAAGAAGGCGCAACTGAAACAAATGAGAAACTTGTTTTGGAGCATTATACTCGGTTTCATAGACTTATATGATAAATTTATTTCCTCAAAATATATATATGAATTTATTCATTTAAATAGACGTTTTACCGCATATCTCATCAAAATATAAATATCTTTAATAGTAAAATAAGCTTACTGGATACATATGAACATAAAGTTGAAGTACAGTGTTAAATACATAGTAGAGGTACTTTTAAAATCAAAAGAATATAGGGTTATACATTTCGTGGTTTCAAAAGTACAGGTGTGTATTTTGACATCTGTCAAACTTAACTGTCAAGCTTAACATGTTTTGTTCTAGTTAATAGTCAGGTATTTATGAAACTGGAAAGACAACATTTTTGTAGGGGCATTGTAACTTTAAACAAACTAACGGCGGATCAGTATGCAACGTTTTCTAAATGTGATCGCCCTTCGGCAGGGTATGCCAACCAATCTCATATTTTTTACATTTTTCGAAACATGCTATTATATACACAATATTTGTATGTACTCATAAGTATGTATGGTATAACGAGTATATACATATGTATATTAAACCATATAATGATAAAAGGTCTTATTTCCTCGCATTAATCATTTAGTTAAATATTTTTAGAATTTTTGATATCTATAAAATAGTTTTACTCTACTTTTCCATCGCAGACTGTAGGGTGTCGAAGTTGAAATAAAAATAAGGTATAATGAAAATATCAAAGAGAATAAGAGGCAACAACAACAAGTACTATAACGAGCATTTACTACATTTTGATAGACACATAATAGCATATCTGTGAGTATGTAAAAAGAGTGGGCACATAAGGTGTTCATATAAGTACATATGGTACATATGTACATATGTATGCATGTACGGCATGTTGTTAGCGGCGACGCAGCTGAGTTAGTGAGTAACTTTGTATACTCGAAACTCAAATTCGGCAACTTTTTTAATTACACGTCCGCCCGGCAGTCAGCAAGCCAGCCAAGCAGCTGGTTACTACACTTTCGTAACTCTGGCAAGTCTTTGCTATTGCCATTACTCAATTGATGCAGCTTCGGTTGCTGTTGCTCTTCATTGTTGTTGCTGCTGTTACAGTTGCGGTGGTTGTTGCAGAGTAACAACAGCAAAGAAACCCCAAGAGTATGTAGCAGGAATTAAGTGGTCTAGGGTAGGAGCAGGCGGTTTTCATTTCAACCCTCATTCATATGCTCACTCACTCGCTCACTCGCTCACACGCATACAATTTACAAATACATATGTATATATTTATGTATTAAATTTCATTGCCTTTGACTTAATGCAACTGTGTGTGAATGGCGGATTGACTGCCTGCCAGCGACTGCTTGCTTGCTGTCTGGCTTGGTTGGCTGGTTGGTTGACTGACTGATGAACTCAATGACTGGGGGCTTCGACGGTGCTTGGCAAAGTTGATTCAGTTTCAAATGAGTATCCGCCGTGTAACGACGTCCATACGGTGGTAGTGAACGTGTAAATGTGCAACACACCGAAATTGTATTGAAAAAGAAAGGGTGATTGTTTGTGAAAAAGAAAAAAACTTAAAAAATTTAATAGTAACCAAAAATTAATTAATAAACAAAGGAAACTAAACAAATAATTTTATATGCATATGCACACACATACATTCATGCATATGGGATATGGTATGAAAAAAGTTCCAGCGCTTATGAGTACAGAAAAAAACAACAACAAATAGAATATAACAACTTCAAAAGTGTTGCTACAAAGCTTTAAACAAATACATATATCCAATAACAATTGTTAATCAATGTGCATAAATATGTATCATTAGTGTCCTTTAAAAAAAAAGTTTCTTTAAAAATTCAACTGTGTACAGTTTGTGGTTGCGCTCGCTCTGCCGTTAGTTGCTAAAAACATGAGCCTACCCAGCGGCGTGGATATGCAAAATTTAATGTCTCAACATCCAGTTTTAGGCGCTTTGCCACCGGCCTTCTTTCTACGCGCCGCATCTGAGCGATATCAGCGTACACCAAAATGTGCGCGTTGCCGCAATCATGGAGTGGTGGGTTTTTTGACAGTTTATTAATTTTACTTAATAAAAAGAAAGTTTATTTTTTGAAGTAAATTGGCATACATTTTTTGATTAAAGACAATATTATAGTTTTGTTAAAATTATTATTTTTATCTATTTTTTTAATATTATACATATATAATTAATGTTATATTTACATATGAAATGGCTAGCGGACTATTTTCAAATTTGTGAAATAACCCGACGCTTATAATGGCTGAAGCGATTTTCTAACGATTGCGGAGGGTGATGGGTTTGAGTCCTAGCCAGACCAGTATCGAAAATTAACTTTTCTTATTGTCGTCGCCGTTTGGCAAGGAATATCTAACCCTCCGAGTGTGTTTGTGATAGGTTACGAATGTTTTCAAAGTCGATTTCAAAGTTTTCAAAGTCGATTCTCAAAAGATTTCGAAAGCTACTCAACTAATCTCGGTTAAATTTTAAACACAAGCCTTCGAGATAAATTTTTTTTTTGTTTTTCGTCCACATTTTAGTTTATGGTATTGTATATACATATTTGGCACTTTATAACCGCTGAAGGGATTTTTGGCCAAGCTCTTACTCCAATTTGTGGTTTTGCGTTTTGATGTTTTCCAAGAAATGGAGAGACCTACAATTTATCCTGAGCCGCCTACGAACGACTGTTGTTTTTTTTATGAGGAGCTTTTAATTATTTCATGTCAGAAATACACTCGGAGAACTTGACATTCCCGTCGAGAGGTGACCGAAATTAGAAAAACTCATTTTCTATTATTTTAGATGTTGGTCGAAGCAGGACTTGAACCCCGCTAAACAAGATTTACCTTTTTCTCACTTCAGATGACGTCGCAATAGCGGAGTTAAAAATATTCTCCTTTGAAAAAGTCAGAAATTCTTTTTCAAATATATAAGACAGTAAATAGTTTGAATAAAATGCTTTATTTTAAATATGTATATAAAAAAATGTTAAAAATAGACCTTTTTCACCGAAGTCCAAAAGTACACATATTAATTATGAAAATTTTTTAAAATTCGTTTTTTTTTTTTTAATTTGTCAGCATATGTGCTTTTAAAGTTACTTATTTCACCAACAAGATAAATTAGATTTCATCTAAACCTTTATGTCGGTTTAAGTTATGGAAAGCTGAAATACTCTTTTAAACTTAAGACGAAAGAAACTTATTTTGGGCTCGCATACCAGACATTTTTGTCTGCTTCCGCCATTGTTTTACACTTTGCTGGTTTTTTTACTACAAACATAGATTCTATCTGACTTAAAATAACTAAGAGTAGATAATCAAATTCCAACACGGCTGCAGTAGGACATTTTATTTTAGTATATTGAAATCAGTCCATTTTTTCGAACAGTTTCTAGCACCGCCAATACTTCCCCCAAATTTTGCAGATAATTCGCTGATTTTTTCATGGCGGATCCAATGCTCTGCGTGCAACTCGTCGAAAGATATGACTACCCAGGGCATATGAAGCGCAAGTTGTGAATTAATTTAGGCCTAGATCGTCAAAAATACTATACACGATTTTATTTTAGTTGTGTTTTTTTTTGTGTTTAGAGAGCTGTTAAATATAAATTTTAAGTTTAAATAATTATTTTTTATTTTTTTTTTTAAATTTATTAAATCTAAATATAAAGTTTTCTATAAAGTTTCTTACATCGTTTCATTTTGCATGGCTTTTAAAAAGGGAATCGTTGTATAAATAAGGAAAGATAACCCTAATGTACAAAAGATAAGATCTAGGAACAAGAAAAATAAAAAGGTAGAAAATTTAGCTGTATTTATCAACTTCTTTTCTTATAGAACCAGCCACCATTCTTGTAACTTCCTATACCGTTTCCAATACACGTTTTTCTTCAAAAAAAAAAAACAAAATATATATATACATATATACCTATTTACACATACGTATATATATTTTTCTAACCAAGGAGGGAAAAAATTAAAAAAATATAAAATATTAATAAAGAGTATTTCTTTTAAAAATTTAACATAATTTTAGTAACGAAAATATTGTAAAATAATTTACTGACCTCTCAATTTACATACATAGATTTTTTCATTTTATATATAATAATAGAAAACAAATTATATAAAAAATTTGTATATATTAATTTTGAAAAACCACTTTATGCTAAACTTTTTTAAAAATTTCTTAACTCTGCTTACAGGTTAGCGCACTCAAAGGACACAAACGTTATTGCCGTTGGCGTGACTGTGTTTGTGCAAAATGCACATTGATTGCGGAGCGACAGCGTGTTATGGCCGCACAGGTACGCATTAAGGTCGATTCACAACTAACAGCACGGAACGATGCGTTACAATACTTTAGAAACTGCTATCAAGTAAATGAAATCTAACAAAAACTACAAAATACAAAAAATAAAAAATTCAAATAAAATATTTAGTTCGCACTCAGCGGCAGTGGAGTGCAAAATGGAAGCAAGAAAAAAGCTAAATTTTTTAAAATAAATTTTGAATAATTTCTATTCAAAAATATTTAAAAATCTCGTCTTAGTAATTATTAAATATTTATTTATATTTTTTCACGAAAAAAAAACTCAAAGTAAATATCTCTCTGTACTGTCTCGTGCCGTTCTGTGCCCTGCCAATGGGTGTGAATCTAGTGCTCTATTAACCAACAGTGAATCTAATAATTGCAATTTAACTTACGCACTTTTTTTCTATTTCAACCACATATGTACATCCAGGTCGCACTGCGTCGCCAACAAGCTCAAGAGGAGAATGAGGCGCGTGAACTGGGCCTACTTTACACCAATGTGCCGCCTGGCCAGCAAAATGGCGTTGAGGGCGGTGGTGGTGGGGCTGGTGTACCACCAAATCCGCACAGTCCCGCGCCGCCAATGACAAACGCCGCTGGCTTCCATCCGGGCATACCCTCACCGCCTAGTGATGGCTTGGACACCAGCAATGGCCAGCGTATACAGTATAACGGCAATGAATCGGATACCGATGTGCGTATGCGTTCTTCGGAGCGACTTTCGATGGGTTATTCCCCGGATCGCAGCACCGAAGTGGAGAGTCCAGGTGAGTGTTAATGTATATATATATGTGTGTGTGTGTGTGTCAAAGAACAAGTAGCAAATGCAAGGCAAAGTAGTACGTAGAGTAAAGTGACTGAGCAAAGAAAAGTGTTGCACATTTTGCGACAATTTCTTGTTTGTGTTGCTACAACGCGACTACAACAACAAAAACGCGCCACGTCATATTACAGCTATTGTTGTGCTGTTGTTGTTGTTTTTGTTGTTGTACTTAAGTGTTGAAGTGTGTTTGCGCACACTTTGGCGACTTCCGCACAAGAACACCGTTAAAAGTGTGTAAAAATTACAGCAAACGTTTATTTTGAATAATCGAAAAATGGCTTGAGCATTCGACGTTTGCCGTCGACGGAAGTGCAACGGTGCATTGAGTGCTCTTTCGAGTGGGTGTATAAGTGTGTGTGCATGGGTGTCGTTGTTGCTGCTTGCAATTGGGTTTAGCGTGGGGGTGTTGACACAAGTAATTTTTTACGCATGAAATACACTTGGAAAGTGGCGAAATTTGGATCGAAAGGTGGAGGTTTGTTGATTCTCTTATTTGGTTTGATAATGTGTGTAACAAGGTAGGCGATGTACTAACGTTTATTTGAGCGTTGATTCGAGTGACTTTTTCTTTGTCAAACAATTGCATGTTGGATAAGTTATGTAGCTTCACACTCATTAAATGTAATGGACTTTGAAACCAAGGGATAAAATCAGCATATATATATATATGGTATATACACGTATATATATAATTGGCTATATAATTTCTTCTACTCCCATTTTTGGTGTGCATCTTGATGCTTCATCAATAAATGGAGGGATCTACAGTTTATTCTTGGGCGCCTCCGAACGGTCGCTGGAGTTTTATGAGAAGCTATGATTTGTGTATGTCCGAAATATACTCCGAGGACTTCACATGCCTTGCCGAGGGGCGACCACAATTAGAAAAAATAATTTCTGGACTTCCGAATGTTAGTGCACGACATATGTGTAGAACCAGTTGCTCTACGGTCCACCGTTTTTGAGAATCTGTGGTGTTTATGTGGAATTAACGCCTCTATGAGGAAGTGATTCGGAGTGAGTGGTCCTTCGCCTTCATGTTGCAAATTTTGTGATATTTTCAGCTGCTATATGTAGAGCTTTTGATGTTTCGACTCTTGGAACTACCTCGCGCAGCATATGATTCCATAGGACTTCAGCCCTTCCCAACAGTTACCTAAGCTGGGAATCGATGACAACTAAATTTCTACTCTATGTATCTATTAGCGGCTTCTGTTTGTATGCGGTCGATGAGGATAGCCTCGACAGCACGTGTCAGTATAAGCTAGCTCGTCCACCTTTTCGTCGTCTTCTACATCCGAGTGACCTGGGATACAAGCGATATTCACTGAGTTTTCCCGCGATAGTAATTGCCTATTTGCTTGATGTAAAGCATTTGGACTTTGTGCCGCAGTTAGTTGCCTTAATTGCCACTTGACTCTCTGTAAGAAATCTGTTAGATATCACCATACAAGCGTTTTCCCATTTGGCACCTTTACCGTGGATATTGAGGTGGTCGCAGAAGAACCCTGATCCTGTGCCTGCCTCATATTCAGACGCGTCACTATAGATATGGATATATTTATTGTTACCGATTGTCCCACCTTCCGTCCATTCTTCTCTACTAGAAAAATTGTAAATGGTCAATACTCGAGAGAAGATTTCTGTTTCTCGTTCACATTTTACGTTTAGCCCGAGTTCTCATAAAAATGTATGAATACTCTCCAATACGAAAAACTTGCTCTTTATTCCCGCATGAACTGGTATTACGTACCGAATATTCACAATTTCTCACATCTTATTCCATAAAACTGAAACTGTTATTTATCTCCCACTCGAGCATAAGTATTCCTAAGACGTTTTTACATATTGCTCGAACACATGATCCTTTTATAACAGTGTGTGCACTACTACTTATTTTGCTTGTTCGTACTTCCAATAAAAATGTTGAAATTCTTTGATTTTATCTAAATTCATAGTTGTGCTTGAGTACTTAAGATATCGAAATTTTCTCCTCACCTATCAATTATTCCTCAATTATACATACACCACTTGACTTAATTAAATTACACATTAATTCACATGAACACATAAATACGAGTACTTAATACTGATTCACCCAGCAGCAAGTCAAAAAAATTACAATTGAAGCAAAGCAAAACAAATAAAGTCCTCTGGAAAGGTGCAGAGATATCAAATGACTATTCGCTATTTTTTCCCAAACTCTGCGAGTTTCTAAGCGACCACCAGCACCTGCCTACCATCACCGATGGTGTTTGCTCTGTGTGTTGCCAACATCCCTGCATTCGAAGCAATATTTACAATTCGTTGTGATTAAATTTTTTTAAACTTCAATTTGATACTTTATTTTTTGTAAAGAAGTAAGGTAAAAATGTTTTCTTTCTTTGTTTGTTTGTTTGCGTTTATCGTCGACTTACTTTGAGGTATCAAGTATCTCTTACTCAGAGTATATATATACATAGGCATGTATGTTTGCAGGTAGGAGGAAGTATCTGGATTTACATATGTAGTATGTATAGGTATATGTATACGAAAATGCCTTGCAGAAATTACTTTTTTTTGTAATTTGAGAGAAATTTTTTTCCAACCATTAGATATTGCGCTATTCTATTCAATTACTGTCAGAATATTAGAAAAGCCGTAGAGTAACAGTTTTTATTAGATTTATTTCTGCCCTCTTTTTCTTTTCTTTGACTAATTTCTTCTGCATACTTTCACTCTTCTCCTCCGCAGGCTCGAAACGTGCACGACTCTCCAATGAGACCGATCAGGATACCGGCTCGGAATCTTCGCCTAGCAGTCCACGCATGAAGGGACGTAGCTACAATAATGATGGTAGTGGCAATCTTTCACCTAGCCGCACCGGACCGCCCAGCTCACCGGAATCCGATCTTGATGTTGATTCGGCGCCCGATGAGGCAACACCCGAAAATCTCAGCTTGAAAAAGGAAGACTCCACCTCACCACCGCACACACCCACAGACAACCTACATTTACTGCGCTCATTCAACAATGGCGCCGCACAGGGTTTCATACCATATCATCATACGCAGTTCCTTGCTGCTGCCATGCCTGCTGCTGCCGCCGCTGCTGCTGCAGGCGTCGCGATACATCCACACAATCAACACTCACCGCACGCGCCACAACAACATCATCAACTCCAGCAGCACCAACATCCACATCATGCCCAGCAGCAACAGCAACAGCATCAGCAGCAGCAACAACAGCAACATGCGCTGGCGGTACAACAACAAATGCAAGCGTCACAACCGCAGCAACGTTCACCGGTCGATGTGCTCTTACGCGTCTTTCCCAATCGCCGTCGCAGCGATGTTGAACAGCTGTTGGCCCGCTATCGCGGTGATGTCCTACAGGCTATGGAGGCCATGCTCTCCGGTGAAGATATGACGCAGGCGCTTGCTTCGGCTGCGGTGGCTGCAGCTGCTGCTTCAGTAGCGTCATCACCCCCAAATGTGCCGCCTTCGCCGCCTTTCCCACTAAAGTCGGCCTTTTCGCCATTGGTGCCACCTGCTGCAGTCTTCGGTTCGCCAACACATCGTTATCCGCCCTTCATGCAGGCGCATGCGAAACGTTTCCTTGCCGGTCCATATGCGGGTGCGGCGTATTTGCCCGGTGTGTTGCCTCCGGATGTGATCGATCAAGCGGAGTCGAACGGTGGTGCGTCGATGGATCGTAATAGTAATGCCGGTGATTCGCAAGATTGAAAACGTTGCTGCGAGAAGAGTAGCCCTTTGGGCGGCGAAGTTAATATGTTCAGACCATATGTTTAGCGCCCCCCCTCGGCCTCAGCCCAGCTCAACGTTAAGTGGAAAAATATATTGTGTATATGGTTTTGTAAATAGTGGTACAACAACAATAAGTGAGAAAAAACTTCCTAGGGAAAGCTATATGCACGGTATGTAGTGTGTATATACATATATTCATTTTAACCAGTGTTTAATCAGAAGTATAAGCGTTCGAATAAGTGAAAGCCCATAAAAGCATGCAAATTTTATTTAAGTTCAGAAATTATATTATCTGAGTATATCAAGATTTGTAAATGCTTTAGTTGTATTTAATAAACGTAGTTATTTGTATCCTAAATAACCGTAAGGCACTAGTTAAAAGAATAACAGAATACTTAAGTACTTAATAAATAGATTTGTGCGACGTTAATAAACTATATTGGAATAAAATTAAATATATTATATATGAATAATTGAGAACTCTAGATTAAAATAACTGAAAAAATATTTACTGTAAAAAGAAAATAATTTTAGCTGTTAATTTTAAGCGATATTATCTACTGCAAAACTGAAAGTACTGTGTTAAAGCGTATAAAATAATAAAAAAATTAAAAAAACAAATCAGTTCAGCTTATTTTTAGAAAGTTTTATAAAGAAAAAGGTTCAAAAGTTGCAACAAACAGTGAACTTAATCGTGAATAACAATCCTTCAAACTAACACATTGATTGAGGTTTATTTTCTATAATGGCGAAGATAATTTAGAAAAAAAAAATCTATTTGCCATTTTAACATTTTACTTATTCTTTACTGGCGTAGACTCCACTTACGCGATATAGCCGAGTTAACAACAGTGCGTCATTCATTTCTTCTTTTCGGTGTTTTTCGGCAATTGCAATACAAAGTACAGCCAGACCTTTCTCTACCTGGTCTTTTTTTTTTTTGTTTTACGACGAACCCAGGGTTACCCACCTCCCGCCCAATCGACCGAGGGGCGCGTCTGAGGGAAATCGAAAAATCCAAAGACCAGTGACCCTGAACCCGGAACCCGGAACCGATCGCGGAAGGTCGCGGTTACATTTCCTCCTTACACTAAACAGCTATAGATTTGTTCATCAGCTGCTATAAAATTGCATGGGGAAAAGAAGAGGGAATTTATTTAATTATTTAAAGCACTCCGTAAGTAGGTTTTGATACAGAAAAGCGAGTCAGAGGAATCAATGTTGGGGAAATGTGTATTAAAATCGTTACACAAAGATCTAAAAGGGTCGTGCATTTCAAAGTTTGTTCTGCATGAGCCCAATGCAAGGAGCCTAAGGTGTCTAGATGATCTTAAAGGGATGGTGAAGTTAAGCTCGCTAAGTAGGTTTGGGCTATTGATAGCACCTCTTATCAATTTAGTTAAAAATAAAACTCCAAGCATCTTTCTACGACTATGGAATGTAGGCAGATTAATGAGCCGTAAACGACTCTTATATGAAGGCAGATTCTTGTTCGCATCCCAGTTTAAATTTCTTAACGCGAATAATAGGAATTGCATTTGTACAAATTCCAATTTCTTTATTAGCACAAGCATTTATATGATTTCTAAAATCTAGCTTAGGGTCCATTGTGACACTTAAATCAATGAAGTCAGTAACTTGTTCAACACTGTGATTATGTATCAAATAGGCAAAGGATTGGATAGATTTTCTGGAGAAACACATATATTTGCACTTATTTAAATTTAGGGACACACAGTTTGCATCACACCACCTAACTAAATTATTTAGGTCAAGTTGCAAAAGCTCTCTATCTTCAATAGAATGAACTGATTTAAAGAGCTTGACATGATATGCTAACATAAGTATTTTAGAATTAAGAACAACATTTGGAAGGTCATTGATGAATATAAGGAAGAGTAAGGGACCGAGGCGACTGCCTTGAGGAACACAAAATGTTACTACTATTTCACGTGATGTACAATTTTTAAAAATTACTTTTTGTTTTCTACCAATCAAGTACGATGAAATTCACTTGAGAAGGGAAGGTCGAAACCCGAAATGATCGGGTTTAAAGTGAAGTAAAGGATGCGAGACCTTGTCAAATGCTTTGCTGAAGTCACTGTAGATAACATATGTTTGATTACCATTTTTGAAACCCTATACTGACATGGGTGGTGAATTCTGGCAGGTTCGATAGGGTAGATTTACCTTTACAAAACCCATGTATGAGATGTCTATAATTGATTATACAGAATGGGCTAATTGATCAGCTTCGAAAATTTTGGGGATAGAACATAACTTTGCTAACCCTTGTAATTCCCTGTTGAAAATCTACTAACAGATTTATGTAGAGGTACAATGTATGAATCTTTCCACAAAGAAGGGAATAAATTTTGCTTTAATGAAGCATTGGTATATATAGATATTCAGCACAAAATTTAAGTACACTAGGAGGGATATTATCTGGACCGCATGTGAATGAGCTCTTAAGGGCATTAAGAGGTGATATGTGGTACTTTTACGCAATCAAAAGAAGACCTTAAGTAAGGGCAAATGAATGGTTGCAGGCTTGAATTTATGTTCGACACATAATTAGATTCGAAAAAGTCTGCAAACATATCTGCGATTCTGTAACAATCGTTAGAAACTTCATCATTCATTATCATAGATGATGGAGTAGAGCTTTTTCTCTTCATCTGCTTCCACAGGCGGGTACGGCATATAAAACTAGCAAAGCTGGAGTATTCTTATCCATCCCGACAACATGACCTAGTCATCGAAGTCACTGTCTTTTGATTCGCTGAACTATGTTAATATCGCCGTATACTCGTATCTCGTACAGCTCATCGTTCAACGCTGACCTAATCAGATGTTGGCATCGTTCATGCCTCCCGACCGTATAGTAGAACAGGAATGATGAGTTACTTGTAGAGTTTGGTCTTTGTTCGTTGACAAGGCAGTTTCTGCGTTGGATTTCAAGGCCGACATTGTTGTTGGTGCTAATGCTGGTTTGAAGAAAGTCGAACTTATCTACGACTTTAAAGTTATGACTATTAACAGCAACATGGGAGCCGAGACGCGAATGCGATGACTGTTTGTTTGATGGCAGGAGATATTTCGTATTGCCATCGTTCACTCCCAGCCCTATTCGCTTCCAGTATGGAGTGAACAGAACTCACGACGCGGTTGGTGAGGCCAATGATGTTTATGGTATATCATCAGCGTATGTCAGCAGCTGTAATTTCCCACATAAGATTGTATCTACTTTGAAGAGTCACCTTGTACTTCGTTTGGTAACGAACGGCTCGGAGAGGTTTTTCCGATCCTGACAAAGTATCGATTCCTTACTCACGGATCTTTTCCAAGATCCACTGATCTGCGCAATAGTGGCTTTACCAGTTCTAAAGCTACAAGGACTAACATGCCATTTCTCAAGTAAATTTTGTTACTTTTGAACACCCGGAATTGAATTTGGTTTTCTAGCGCACAGGTTACATTGTTTTGAAAAAACTTAGGCGCACTACTTTTTTCGACCAATTTAGTTAGTTTTATTTATTTGTTTATTAAGTCACAAATAATTGAACCTAATTATGGATATCGGCCGCGGTAGCCGAGTGGTTAGCATTGCGTACTGACATTCGGAAGGCTCGGGTTCAAATCCCGGTGCCACCAACATCCAAAAGTTATGGAAAATTAATTTAAATAAAAAACTAAGTTAAATTTTCTAATTGCGGTCGCCCATCGGCAGGGAATGTCCATCCCTTCGAGTGTATTTCGGACATGAAATAAAGCTCCTCATTAAAAAAAACCATCAGCCGTTCGGAGGCGGCTTAGTATAAACTGTAGGTCCCTCCATTTGTAGGAAAAAACATTAAGACGCAAAACCACAAATTGGAGGAGGAGCTCGGCGGTTACAAAGCGCCAATTATATATATATAACTATGGAAAATATGCCAGGACGACAAAAACTGAATGAGAACGCTATCTTCCAAATTGAGGGGATGATTTTGTTTCGCAAACTTAACTAAACAAAATCAAACAGCACTTTGTTTTTTACCTCCTATTTCGCATGAATGCCAAATTTTAATACAAAAGAAAATTTAATTACCTCAACAGAATAGACCTGTTAGTTACATAAAATACGTCCGTTGTGATGCCGCTAATAGTAAAAGTTAACCTGAGCATGTCACAAATCTACAAGCTCGGACAATGTATGTAAACTCCTCCTGAGATATTCATTCTCAGTCTCACTAACCGATTTGTTGAGATAGTCGAAATCGGAAAAGTTCATCATTTAGCCTTCTCCAACCAATTTTCCCGATATGAGAATTAATATTTCATCTTAAAACGAAATGACATAAATTTTATATGGTCATAAAATATCATGAAAGTAGAAAGCGCTTCTTTTTTGTTTCTCTTAACAATCATAAATTCATCACTCGAAATATAGGTATTTCGAAAAATACCAACTCAACCATCAACATTATACAGTTCTAAACAAAGTGGCGCTTTGGGCTTCTTATTCAATGCTAAACGTTTTTCTCGCCGTGTGCCCAAAGTGAATTTTCTTTCATAATCACAGTTCTTTAATTATCCCTTAATTTCCGACATTAACGGTAAGTTTTCAATTCAATTATATTATTTTTTTTAATACAAAATTCAACTATATCCTTTTAAAGTTCTAACCATATTTGGCTACCATCATTATAACTTAAGTGTGTTAACACGTGCGCCAATATCCTCTCCGCCCCACTCCTTAATCATTTTCACAAAAGAACAAATAAACTTTTGACTTTTGCCTATAATCGGTCGATAAGTTGATATTCACACCAATAGTTATTTATCTTGATTAATATCACACCCACTCAAAAAGGACAAACGGTCGGTTATTCGGCCTGAAGCCACATACATACTCGTACATACTTGTATTTATTTATAACAATTGAACTGAACCACACATGACCGGGATTAACAGAGATATGAAATTTGTCAAACAATTTTGTTTGTTGATGTATTTGGTGGGAAAGAAAAAAAAACAGTAAATAGTTTTAACAATTACAATACAATAGAGTAGCAACAAAAGCAAAAACAATTGCAATTAAGGACTTACATATGTATGTACGAGTGTGAGTGGCAAAATTAATGGCAAGCACAGCAAGCGTGTGGGTGCACATTGTGAAAGTGATCAAACAATAAACAAACTGAGCCAGTTGCCATTCACATACGAGTAATTATATCCTTATATTTATAGTATAAATATTTTGTATAAATGTATTGGAGGGATGAAGTGTGAAATCCTTTTTCACTATTATGGCTACGGAGGCACGCACCGGGCACACAACGGACACGCCGGACATTGTAATCCCAATCATATTTATTGTTGGCAAAATAGTTTAACTATTCTAGTAATAAATTTATGAATTGTAACCATGCATGTATGTGCGTATACTTGTGCCGCTCCTATGCAATGGTCAACAGATGAGAGTTTCCGTAGAAAATTTACAATAGCAATATAATATAGTATCGATAACACGAAATTAAGAGAAAATTAAATAAGGGAATGGATATACGTAAAAGTGTTTGGGAGATTGATTTGGAGCGTTTTCAGTATACGGTTAGTTAAAAAGCTGGAATTAGAGAATCTGTATATAATAGGCCGTTGAAGAAAGGTGGCCTTCTTTTTGTGTGTACCGATTCCCAAGACACCTACGTGTATGTATATTATATGAAAGGTGAACAGAGGTCGGAGTACTCAATATAGATGAGATTCCAATTTTAACCATTGATCATGTCTTTATACTTTCACTGTCGCACACACTAATTGAATGTATGTATGAAAAATTAATCATGGGATTCACCATAATTTTAATTACTCAATACTTGTGGGTATACAACATTTTTGATCTTATCATTGACATTGGTCCACTTCCCGAAGAGAAGAGTAGGTTTCCTGCTCATCTAAGCAAAAGGCCACCTTTGTATGCACCGAATTTCAAGAAAATTGAACCATATATACAATTTTCTCGAATAGGTCAGTCACTGGTGAATTTCGCGAAGTTTTTCCGTGAAATCACGGAAACAATCTGAAGAAATTTCAAGTTGAATGGTCGGTAACTTTTGGGGATTTTTAGAGATTAATGGATTTTTCCAAACGGACACTAGATTTTTATTTAAAAGATTAATCCTCATATCTGAAATATTGGTTGGACAAGACTGTACAATAAATTTTCCGATTTCGATGATTGTCGGAGTCAGTGTTTATTTGTATATCCGTGTGTAGAATACCATCCCCGCTCTTGGATGCTTTTTGACCAACTTATTACTCAAACCCTCAAATCTGAAAAATCGGTCGTTTATATACGATAATGGTCCGTTTAAAGTTTGGTTGAAATATCTAAAAAAACTATGGACTTGCAAATAAATGGACAGGGGGGCGTGGTTAAATAAACTCAAAAGTGTCATTCCGATCATATCAGTATAAATTTTGATTTTTGAAGGGATCTTTCTCTTTTTCAGGTAATTACATACTTTGTGCCAAAGTTAATGTACCATTTCATTTACATGACAGCTATAAAAATTTGGTCGAATTTCGACTGCAGTTCGTTCACTAGTTAATGGTAAAATGTCACCCATGAAAATAATCCACTAGCTGAAATATTCCAGTATGTCTGTTCAGTGTCTGTTCGAAAAATAAGGTGAATTTTCTTTTTCTAAAAAATATTTATTTATTTATGAAATTATATTTTGTTGTCTTCTTCAGAAATTTCAGACAGTTTCGCTATCGTTTTTTCAATCCTTGAAACAGTATTGATATCGGTTTTTTGAAACATCCTTGAGTTCTTCCACCGATTCGGGTTTTCTCTTTTTAATCATCGCAAAATGCCGTCATTTTATAGATCTTCGCATTTTTGGGAATATTCCCTATTAATTGTATCATCTTATAAAAATATCTTGCAGCGAAACTGTGTCCTTTGGCCATACGCATGTTTTTTTCAGGATATTTGGTTTTACATTCCGATATGCAACCCATGCTTCATCAGCAATTATGATCCTTTTAATACTATCAAAACCAATGTTGAAATCATTCAATATTTCCTTAGCAATGCACATGCGACGGTTTTTATTTTGTTTTTGCCATTTTTCATAATTCTAAACCTACAGCTGCCAAATTAAGCCACTGATCCTGATATGAAAATCAATAGAGTTTATAAAGCTATCTACTACACATTCTGAACACTTGCGCTCTGATCCGGTGTTTAAAAGAATGGTGCTCAGAGAGAAAAGTTTAAAACAACTCTAATCATTTCTTTCATATCAACTCTTAACCAATATTAAAATTAATCTAACTTTTTGAGACCAACCGGTCTCCGTAATCACCGTAATGTAAATGGTATTACTTGTTCATACATATGTATATGTTAAAATAAATTTAATGACTAAATTTTATTATCATACACACACATACATAAAAATGTATGTATTTATAAATAATCAAAACCATCTCTACAGCCTAATGTTGAAAATAAATGATATTACATTAACAAAAGTGTGTGAAACAAATAGATACCATATTAATGGCAACACCAATAACATTTAATTAATGCATGTAGATGTAACACACATAGAGAATATAGCTTTGCGAAAACCTCCAACTGAGCAATGGTCAACAATCAAGAGATAATACCAAGACTTGAACTTCAACCCACAGCCATGCCTGAAACCTAAGGAGCTTCACCCACACATACATATACCTATATATACACATATAACATAGTGAATAACTTGCATGAATGCCTTTGTAAGTTTATAAATTTATACAATATAATAGTATGTAGGCATGCAATTATATGTACACTCGGTCGGCCATGGACGGCTTGTTCGTCCAGTTAAGCGGCCTGTGGTCTCCTGGCCTCTCTCACTATTGTTCACTGAAACAATGAAAACTATTATCTGTGAAAATTTCTGTCCTTCCACTATTGTATTCGACAAATGATTGCATTGCTGTTACTGTTGTTGTTGTTGACAGTTCTGTTGTTTGCTGTTTGCTGCTTCTCTTATTCTTGCTGTTGTTGTACGGTTGTGAGTGTATTTATTTGAATTGCTGCTGTTGTTACTACTGATGCTGAATTTCTTTGTTTTATTGCTGTTTTTTTTTTGTTGCTGTTACGAGCATCTATGTTACGTTCTTTTCATTGCTGTTGAATTTTTTTCGCTTGACTCTCCGCACTTTTGTTCTTTACCAACTACTAGCTCCCTCCTCCTCATATTGGATAACACAGGAGCACATAGTGAGCATACTGAGCAACGGAACTTCTAAATCGAAGCTGGTTGGCCAATGGCTACAATGGCTTTTGTGAATTGAGCGTGAAGAGAGTAGCAGAACTGGGAGGGTGAACATAACGAACCACAAAACCAAATACTTTCGATTTGCGAGTGAACAATGCGAATATTTTAGCTGCATATACAAACATATATATTATATACACGTACATCTATTTGCGTAGAAATACAATGGAAATTTGAGAAGTATTTATTAAATTAAATACATGGATGACATTTCCTTTATTAAATTCTCTCAAATCACAAATGCGACAGCACATCTTCGATTTCATGACAAAAAAATAAATAAAATTTGAAATTTGCCGCAGAATGTATCACGACTAATTCTCAAATAAAAAAAAAATTAAATTACATTTGATCGCCGTAAATTATAATGAATATTGAAAATGTGCAGACTATATAACTAAGAGCTTTTTATTTAATAATGCTATCTTTTTAAGACTTATTGTTTTACTAGGGACTTCTTTACTTATGTACTATTATAAGCTGTTATGAGTCAAAGTCAATATTTTCTAAGTCTAAATTATTAAATTCAGCTGTCACTTAATACCTCTTTCATGCAAAGTTGCTTTGTAAGAGATATTATTTGCAAGGCCTAATATTTGACTCCTTTTTTCAGCAATTGGGGCCGTATGTCAGCAATAACTCGTCGAATATTCTTTTCGAAGACGTCAATCGTCTCGAGATCATCTGAGTAGACAAGCGACTTTACATAATACCACAAAAAATAGTCCAGCAGTGTTAAATCGCACGTTCGCAGACCAACTCCGAAAAAAATACCGCCACATAATAAACACAAATGCTACTATGAGGAGTTATTGTGGGAGTATTTTATATGTTTATAACATACATACATTATCTTTTGTTTTATAACCTCTGAAGCGCTTTTTGGCCGAAGTTCTCTCCGATTTGTAATTTGAGTATTTCTGGGTTTTCCAACAAATAGAGAAACTTGGAGTATATTCTAAACCTCCTCCCAACGGATGATTTACCTTTAAGGGTTTTTATTTCATATCGGAAATATACTCGAAGAGGTTAATATTCCCACCCCATTCCGAAATGAGCGATCTTTTGCCTTGCATCAATATGAATTCTTAAGTGCTGAAAAAACTGAAGTTAAATAGGGATTTGTCTTGAGCGCCGTTTTGACTTGTAACATTTGTTCTTTTATGTTAAAAAAAAAACTCAAAAACAAAGCACACATTGATTACTTGCACGCTTTGCTCGGGTTTGTTCCTACCAAGCCACTATACGTACCACATCCACGTATGCTCACAGACATATGTAAACGACTACAAATATATTGACACACGGTGAAGGAAGGCTACTTAAGACAAATGTTATTTCTTAATTTTAATTTTTTTTATTTTGCTTTTGTCATAACTACCGAAATTTGAAATCGAATATGAGATGACTGTGTAAACAATGTGACCTCCCAAGTGTAAGACAATCAAAGTCAAACGAAAATACGTATATTTAAACATATTGTATGTATGTATATGCATATCCTCTATATGAGTAAACATGCATGCACTTTCATACATACCTATGTACATATGTATGTTTGTATGTATGTATATGTTCACAAAATATTTTTTGGGAGTTTTTGCTGATGAACCAACCAATATTTTGTTTAAATATACATATGTAAATACGTATTTATATCCATTTGTGTGTATGTCCCTATACCGGTAGCACCGACATTTTTGAGTGCACACGGATGTCATGTAAACATTTGCATTTCAACTTTTTTGTTTTAAATTGAATACAAAATATATTTTCTTTCACTTTCTTTTTTGTGGCACTTTTTATGCTTCATTGATGCGCTCGCATTATACTTCAGTATACATTTAAACATTTGAATGTGATTGGCCTTACTTGAATACATATCTCATATGTATTTATTTACTCGCAGCTCTATTTTGAATGCTCGCATGAAGGCATTCCCCCCTGGCGGCTAACCATAAAGAAGAAGTTTCCAAATGTGTAAAAATACAAACTATTGAAATGATGTAGTGCAAACATGGGAAGATAATGATCGATAACAGTGCCGTAGCTGTGAGCTTCTTAAAGGGATCCCGAAGGTTTCTTAAACGATGCGTGAGTACAAAAGTTGTATTGTTCACCGTTTGAAAATATTTTGATGAAAACTACTCCATAAAAATCCATTCAATATAATATATATATTAAAATAAAATAAAAAATATAATAAAACAAAATAGGTCAAAGTAAAAGAAAAACACAAACTGAAAATAAATTACACAAAATTGAATAAAATAAGCAAAAAAATAGATTGAAATAGAATAAAAAGAAATTATAAAATAATTTAAAGTTAAATAAAATGAAATAAATAAAAATATAAAAATAATAAAAAACTTAATTAACGTAAAAAAATAGAATAAATTAAAATAAAATAAAATAAAATAAAGGATATCAAAATTTAAAAAAAAAAAAAATGAAATGAAATAAAACAACAAACTAAAGTAATACAAAAAGTAATGAAAATTGTAAATAAAGTAAAGTAAAACAATGACTAATATACTACAAGCAAATATAAAACAATAAAAGATAATATAAAATAAAAAAATATTAAACTAATTTAAAAAATTAAATAATATTAACAATAAATCAAAGTGAAAAATAAACAAGAAAGAAGCAAGAAGAGCTGCCTTCGGTCATGCTGAACTTTAATATCTCTCCAATCTAGAAAATCGGTCGTAATTCATATGTCTGTATGTACGAGGGGATTAACAAAAGTTTGGTAAGTTGACCAGAAGCAAAAATAAATCTTTCTGTATTTATTCGTAATTATTGTCATTTTTCATCTTCTCTACATAATCACCATTGACTGAATTAGAAAATTTAAGTTAAATTTTTATTTAAATTATTTTTCTATAACTTTTGGATATTGGTCGCACCAGGATTTGAACGCGGGGCTTCCGAATGGTAGTACGCAATGCTAACCACTCGGCTACTGCGGCAGCATTAACCGAATTAATTATCTCCTCGTTGCTATTAAATGCCTTTCCTTTTAATTTTATTTTTTTAAATATTTGGAAATAACCAGCACAAGCACGGACGTATTTCTTCGATCCCTGAGATCGCAATAAAATTACTCCTTATTTCAGCAGTGTGGGACAGCGCTCTTCGGTGTACCATTTTGCAGTTATCGTCTGACCCGATTTTAGATCGGGTGAAATAAACTGACATCCTTACTTTTGCTGCCGGTTTTCTTCGTGTATCCCAGCAAACTTTTTTTTTCGAGAAATGATCGCTTAAACAATTTTGAATGAAATTTCCTAAAAACCGAGGGAGAGACAAACGGGCAAGGCTAAATCCACACAACTCATCTTTCTGAACTGAAAAATTAAATCAACGAAATGTTTACTTACTATGATTTAACAGCACACTTCAATTTTAACCTTTAACATTATCATTAACGACAGATTTTAATGTCGGGTAAAAACGAAAAAAAAAGTTTATTTTGATAACTGAATATTTCCAAATATTTCAACCAAAGCGATAATAATTTTTCGATTAACGTGAAATTTATCGTTACGATGCAGCCTTGTTATATTCTGATACTTACGTGTATATACTTCGGCTTAAAGTTAATATTATCATTTCATGTACAGGATAGGTATACAAATAAAATTGAAATATTTAAATAAAAAACTCAAGTGAAATAAAATAAATTAAGTTAAATTAAAACAAAACGAAAGAAAATAAAATAAAATAAGTAAACATTTAAAAAATAAAAATAAAAGCGTGAAATAAAATATAAATAATATAAAATAAATATTTATATGAAATTAAAGAAGATAATAAAATTTGTCGACCATCAGAAGAGGTCCTATCAGCTTATGAATAACACAAAGGTCTAACTTGTACAACTTTGGAGCGTATAACTAATATTCAATTGTAACTGTGAATTTAACATAAAATACATAAAAGTCCTCCTTTCATAAAAAGCGAGTGTGAGCCCCTCGCTTACTTTACATATTAAGGCAAAACAAAAGTTCTTAAACACAAACAGTAGCATCAGACAAACACAAAGTAAATATATTCTACAAAAAGAAAAAACTATTCTTATTTTATAAAGCTTCAATGATTGCACAGATACAGACAAAAGTATCTACATTTACATTTACATACATACTATGCACCTTTAAACGGTATTAAGATAAGCTCTGCTTTCTTGTTTTCTGATCCATTATTAAAACTGGAAAGTCACCTTACGATTGATGTCAGCTTTTAATTGGACCGCTAGCGGTCCAAGGACGGAAGAAGGTGGGTGCAGAAGTTCACGCAAGTGAGGAAAGTTTTTGACAGCCATTCACCTGGGAGTGGCCAAAAACGATTCTTTTGCATATGGTTCAAGCAGCTCACGACTTCCGGTCTTAGACCACGTATCCCCTGGGTAGCCAATGAACATCCTTTTGGAGGCAAGCTAAAGGGAGAAGGTGAATCCCATGCGGTTGTGCGTAGGGTTTGGAACCCACCACATGAAAAAACAACCCAATGAAAAACCATTTTAAGCCTCGGATGAGAGACCCCCCTTTTGACGACAACCCCCGCAAATGTTTTAAGGATTACGATTTTAGGGCATGTACCTGGAATGTCCGGTCCCTTAATTGGGAAGGTGCCGCTGCCCAGCTGGTTCATGTCCTAAGGAGATTAAAGGCTGACATCATCGCCGTCCAAGAAGTGCGATGGACGTGACAAAGACGGAAGAAAGTGGGCCTTTGAGACAATTACTACAACGGCCATATAAAGGAGCGCAAGTTTGGTGTCGGATTCGTGGTTGGAAAGAGACCCCGTCGCCAAGTACTGGCATTCACTCCGATGCATGAACGTCTCGCCACAATTCGCATCGAAATCAAATTTTTTAACACTATGCCGATTTGGTCTTATGTGCCAACGGAAGAGAAGGACGATGTGACCAAGCATGCCTTTTTCGAGAGACTCGAGCACTTATAAGCACTCTCCCCGCCACGATGTCAAAATTGTACTAGGCGACTTCAACGCCAGGGTGGACAAAGTAGGTATCTTCCGCTCAAATGTCGAGCCTTCACAACGAAACATCCCCAAATGGCTTAAGGGTGATCGATTTTGACGGGCCCGAAATATGATTGTCTGTAGCACTAGATTCCAGCACAAGAAAATTCACCAAGCTACTTGGCTGTTTCCAGATCGAAAAACTCTCAACCAGATCGATCATGTTGTGACAGAGGACATGTCTTTCGTCTGTGTTTTAGATGCGCGTACGTTCCGAACATCGATTCGGATCAATCAATTTTGTCGCAGCGAAGATACGCACGCGCCTCTGTGTATCAAAAGAACACAAGGAAGGTTCCACGTCGTAAAGTTGCTATCACACAGGGTCATCTAATGCCGGATATCCAGAGTATACTGAATTTATGGATTGAACGCTTCTCCAGCCTGCTGAATGACAGTGAAAATGAAACACCAGGAGATGGTGAACCCGAAACACCAATTTATGTCGATGGAAAAGTTGTTCCGTTACCCGACTATGAAAAAGTCCGAATAGCAATCGCCGGCATAAAAAACAAAAAAAGCAGCAAGGATCGATGGATTACCAGTCGAGCTATTCAAATACGGCGGTGAAAAATTTATCAGGTGCATCCATCAGGTTTTTTGCAAAATATGGTCGGAACCTAAGTGTGCTCCGCCCAATCCACAAAAAAGGCGATCCCACAGTCTGCAGGACTAAAGCCCACTGTCAACAAACTGATTGGAGCTTATCAGTGTGGCTTTAGGCTTTGGTAAGTCGACCATTGACCATATATTCACCATACGCAAAATCTTGGAAAAGACACGTGAAAAGAGGATCGACACATACCACCTTTTCGTCGATTTTAAAGCACCCTTCGACAGCACGAAAAATAGCTGCCTATGTCTGAATTTTATATCCCCGCAAACCTTATATATAATACATATAATTGGCGCATTGTAGCCGCTGAAGCGATTCTCGGCCGAGCTCCTCCTCCAATTTGTGGTTTTTGCGTCTTGATATTTTTCCAACAAATGGAGGGACCTACAGTTTATACTAAGCTGCCTCCGAATGGCTGATGGTTTGTTTACGAGGAGTCTTTATTTCATGTCCGAAATGCTCTCGGAGGGGTGAACATTCCCTGTCGAGGGGCGACCGCAGTTAGAAAATTTAACTTAATTTTTTATTTAAATAATTTTGCATAATTTTTGGATCTTGGTGGCACCGGGATTTGAAACCGAGCCTTCCGAATGTCAATACGCAATGCTAACCACTCGGCTATCGCGGCCGCCAAATCTTATACGGCTGTGTAAACTGTCGATAGAGAACACCAAAAGCGCAGTCAGAATTGGGATGGACTTCTCCAACCGTTCGATACCAAAGGAGATTTCAGACAGGGTAAATCTTTATCGTGTGACTTCTTTAATTTGCGAATGGGTCTGGTAGTGAACGAGGACAAGACGTAATATCTCCTGTTATCAAACAAGCAGTCATCGCATTCGCACCTTGGCTCTCACGTCACTGTTGACAGTCATAACTTTGAGGTCGTAGAAAATTTCGTTTATCTAGGGACCAGCATTAACACCAAAAACAATGTCTACCTTGAAATCCAACGCAGAATCACTCTTGCGAACAGGTGCTACTGAGTAGGCAATTGGAAATTGAAGTCCTCTTTTGCGGAAGTATGGACGATGACAATATCTGATGAGTCGGCGTTAGGAGTTTTCGAGAGAAAGGTTTTGCGTAAGATTTATGGTTTTCTACGAGCTGCGAACGGCGCATACCGCAAATGATCTAACGATGAGCTGTACGTGATATTGACATAATTCAGCGAATGAAGAGACAGCGGCTACGCTGGCTCGGTCATGTAGTCGGAATGGATGAAAGCACTCCAGCTTTGAAAGTATTCGATGCAGTACCCACTGGTGGAAGCAGAGGAAAGACATGAGCTGCACTCCGTTAGTAGGAAAAATCACATGGAGAGTGACCTGATATCACTTGGTATTTCCAACTGGAGTCAAACAGCGAAAAGAAGGGATTGATTCGGCTATAATTGTGTAAGCGATGCTAACGCCAAAAGAAGAAAAACCTTTGATTTGTGTTAATGATTGCTCGAAACTTGGCCAATAATGACCGCTATCATTTCCTTATTATTAATACTTTTTTGTCGAGACCCTGCAACTCTATAATCATATTTAGCTTCTCTTGAGAATTCAATTGAAGTAAAAGCCTTTTTCTACCATCACTAGAAGATAATGCAACGAAACTCTCAAAGTTGAACTCATCGTCATTTTTTGGCCGACTTACTTACATAGAAAACTTTCCATCATATGATGGTTTCGCTTCCAATATGTAACACAATAACACCCCGAAAACCGTTTTCTTGAGAACCAGCTCATTGGTTATGACAGAAAATTTCCAACCATTCGGTTTCTATTGCGAATAGCATATATGTCTTCGTAAATAAATAAAAATGTTTATATATTGCATAATCTCATAAGTATTATCACGTCCCCCTTCCTTGTTTGCACCCACTTTTTTCCATCTCCACCAATCCACAATCTAACACTGAAATCACAGCTGCCAGTTCGCTGTTTGTATGCCTTCGTGCCGCAGGATATAATACTTCAACAATTAAGTGGTGTACGCACTTCATTTAAGACATTAATAGAGACAACAATCAACAAGCGGAGCATCATCATCTCCCATCTACAACAAAGGAAACAACAGATATAAACAAAATAATAACAATGATTTTGATAAGATCTTGGCGGCATTTAATTGTTAATTTCATTTTCAACCCCATCAAAAAAGTTGGTTAAAAAATTTGCACTCGCTTTTCCCAGCCGTCAGCCAACTTGAGGGAGATGAGCTCATTCATACCTTTGGGGAAATGTACCCTTTGAATGTTTGTACATACATACATTACAATTGAAATGTTTATGTGTTTATGCAGTATTTAACTGGTACTTAAGAGATACTTTCGCAAGTAGACCAAACCACAAAGAACTCGGTTGAACTGGTTGATTATTTTTGGTTTCACGCTTCGCTGAGCCACCAATGTTGGGTGAATTGGATACGTATGAGTTGGCTAAGTAACCGTTTAGCGCTTTTGGCGTTATAAACTCGATTCTGTTTTGTTTGCGAATTTGGCGGGTAATTGCGGTGAAAAGGGTGCTCAAGGATTGCTCAAGGCGCATCGTAGATAAAAAGGTCTAGTATAGAAAACACATCAAGTGGCGGCGAGGGTGGTCCACGCATGTACTTTATTCTCTTCAACTTCATATTACTTGTTATTGTTTTTACTTTGATTGTTTTTTTTTCTAATTTTATTTCTTAAAAGAAACGATTTGCTTTATTATTTTTGTAAATGAGCCAAACAGCAGCCGTCAATACATACATATAATGCTCAAAAACACAGCAATAATATAGTCCACCAATTCAGGCAATCAGTTACCTTCAGCTACAACTTACATATAGCTAATGGATTGTGCTTAAAGACACACAAATAATGGAGAAGACGAGACAAGCTATGAAACATATATGTAATTATTATCACACAAATACATATGTATGTACGTTAAACTACAAATAAGCAAACCATAGTTAAAATAACAACACTGAGAAAGAAATAAATAAACTTTGCCGACAAACGAAATGCAACATAGACCAAATGGTCTCCATTAAGTACCAAAGACCCAATCCGCGTACACCACTCGCTACAAACCATTAAATACCACCACGAAATTAGTACATAAGGTCATACGAGTATGGAGAGGTTTCCCATGTTTACTTTAAAAATCATACTGCCAGTGAGCATTGAGCATTGACAACGCTCAACGCTTAGATAAACACATCACCGAGAGAGTGCCCGAGCGTGTGTGGCAATGCTACTAAATAAGCAGTGAGTAGCGCTCATCTTAAAAGCCACCATGAAGGTGATCAGATGTGATTCAAGTGCTGAATTTCATTTTCGTATAAAGTTTTTTTTCAACATGTGGTTTTCACGAAGAAATAAAACGCACAAATTTAAAGTTATGGTCACGAATTGTGGAGTATATTCCAGCCGAGAGCCCGATTTTCGACCACTTTTTGCAGCAATCGTCTTGGGAGTAGACAAGCGACTTCACATAGCCATACAAAAAATAGTAAAGTGGTCTTGAATCACACGATCTTGGAGGCCACGCCACAGGTTCACGACGTGATAATGTGCTCACCGAAAGTTTTCTGCAATAAATTGATTGCTACGTTGGCTGTATGGAATGTATTGCCTTCTTGTTAGAACCAAAGGTTGTCCACATCAACATCCTCCAATTAAGGCACGGTAAGGTAATTAATCGTGGTACTATAACACTCCCAGAAAGACGGACCAATGTTTAGTTCTGTCCATAGAGCACACCAACCAGTGGCTTTTTGAAAAGATAACGGCGTGGATTATCATCATCATCACTCATTCAACCAAAAGTGATCTTCATCGGTGAGGAGAATTTTCTAAAGATGCATAGTGAGAATCGAACCATTATTTGGTAATAAATTTGTACGATTTGCATCCCAAAAAATTGCGAAGCCAACGAGCGAGCAAATAGGGATACAATTCGAACCACGGTAAGCTCTGCTCACGATGCGGGCACTGCAAATACCTGCTTAGATCGGTCTTAAGCCAGCAAAGCTGACCCTGCTGATCTGACCATTGATCGAAACACAAAGAATTATGTCTCTTCTCCTTCTAAGCCGCAGCTTCACGGGTATAACAACTAGCATGACAACCGTTCACTCACGGTAGAAGGGACTTCTTTCGCACCGCAATCCTACTTTGATTGCCTAGATATAGTCCCCACTAGAAATAAAATAGTAATTTTTGAGCTCTTTAAAACAAATATTAATACAGTATATTCATAATATCCTAGGCGATCAGCCGCTTTAACGCTTTTAATGGTAGTATTAACAAAGCACTTGACCTGAGGACCTTATAAAGAACAGTGGTGTTTTCTCCGTCTTTCGAAATGATTGCCAGACTAGAGGGTCTTGACTTGACAAACTATTTTTTTTACTTCAACCGCTAACTCCGTAGGTCCGTAGGACTGGGGCCTGGGGACTTTGCTGAAGATATGAAGTGTCAATAGGCTGCACGGACGAAAAAAGTAGAGTCCTGGTGTATCGTCGTGTGATACGCATGCACTCAGTCCAGCCTACCCGTCGTAGTTTTTGAAAATAATCGTGGCTGCAGTCAGTATATCGTGTACACGTGCCTGCAAGAACACTATGTAGCTTTTTGTTAACCTAAATGCAAGCCAATGCTTGGACTGTCTGCAAGCAACTCGGCCCCACAGTAATTTAAAGGTACAATGCATGTTGTATGTGCTCCAGCACTTTATGTGCTTCAATTGAGCCGACAATTTTCAATAACATATGAAGTGGTAGAAATTTCCGATAGAGTTGACGGTAATATCCTCGAGAAGGCGAGTCGAATTTTCTGCTATCTCAGAAACTCTTTCGTATGATCAAACAACCCTTGCTTCGAACTCTAATATATTAAAGTGGAGACGTATTCGTGCTTTCGTTTACTTTTATTTATACATATAAAATATAGCTTACAACGTAAATGTTATAAGCTATTTGTTTGGGAGCTAAGGCTGCTAGGACTTAAGCACAATACTTATTTACATATTTACTTATCATATATTTTAAGTTTAGATTCATTCCCTTTAAATCCTATGAAAAATATTTGTTCTCTTAAGTAAATGAGTTATTATTTTATATTTCCAGTACCGCTTAGAGATTGACCACAAGCCACGCGGTCATATTTTAGGCTTTGCGTGACCTCTTTCTCTCTCTCTCTCTCTTTCTCTCTCTCTCTCCCTCTCTCTCTCCCCCCTCTTCCCCTCTCTTGATTAAACACAACGTGACCCCTCTCTCCCCTACCCTACTCTTTATTTAATCCCTCCCACTCTTGGCCGAGCTACGTGGCTTATGGACGCTCCCTTACTTAATTTTAAATATTCTCATCGCCATGTCTAGAAAGTAATATTAGCAGATAGAGGGTAGAGATTATGAACGAGCATAATAATTTCGCTGTGCTGCGGCCTTGACTCCAATCAAATGTTCAAACTAAAACACAATTAAATCCTTTTCGTTGAGCTTGTTTACTATTAGTTCATAAATAAATATAATCGGGGCATTCTGATCAGATGGTTAAACACAATAACTTTTACAAAACAAAGTCAAAATTAGGGAATATGGAATTGTTAAACTCTTCTACGTTCGTTTTCCCAAAGCTTACTTCGTAGTTCTCTGCGTCGACGGGTGACTAACGAGTGACGTACAACGTACACGTCAAAAGTGTCACGTGCGGCGCGCTGCGGTTGACAGCGCCGTTATGCGCCGGACAATGGCGGGTGTATTGTGAATGGTTGTGTGTGGGTAAGGCACGCAGCTTTTGCTCGCAGCATCGAATGCACCGCAAAGCCGCAACAGACGTCGTTTTTTTTTTAACACATTCACAGGCGTGTACAATCAGATTTTTAGGTTAATGTTTATTGAATTAAATTTTTCTAAAATTCAAATACAATGAATTGTATGCTGTACAAACTTACAAACATATATATGAACACTTATGGATGTACTTTAGAATAGAATTGAATTAATCATAAATACTTACTTACATGTATGTACGAGTATATAAATATACATATGTATTAATTCATTTTTGCCACGATGACAGTTGGTGGGGTTGCCAATATGGCTTTTTGATAATCAGTATAACGCACATACTATACACATCAGTATGAATGAAACATACCTATATTAGCATACATATGTATGTATAAATGTATATATGCAAAAGCAAGCGATCAAAATCTCACCTTAGGCAGATTTCTATTTTAATGATGCTCTGTTAGTACACAAGTACCGTCATATTCACAATGCCTAATTATATCGGTGGCCGCGATGGCCGAGTGGTTAGCATTGCGGAATGCTATTCAGAAGGCCAGGGTTCGTGTCCTTGTCCGACCTATATCCAAACTTATAGAAAATTAATTTAAATAAAAAATTCAAAAATAAATTATGTTTAAATTTAAGTTAAATTGATGAAGATATTCGAAAAATTGTTCAATCGTTCGGAAATGTATTTTGTATTGTTGAAAAAAAAATAATTAGAACTAGAACGGATGATCGAAATAGTAAAATAAAAATAGTTTACTGATTTTTCACTTTTTTCAATGTTTGCTTTGGTGCAGCGAAACACACTTATTTATATTTATAAAGTTGTACGAGAATAATTATAGTTTGCCACCAGAGAGCTAGTGGCTTGCAACTACTAGAGAGTCACGCACGCGATCCAAAAAAAAAGACCATTCATAAATTTTAGAAAATAGTTTTCAAAAGTTTTTGATAAATTATCCATCATCAAATATCAAATTCCATTGGATTTTCAAAATCTGTCTTGGAACTCTTACCTCCCAATTATGTAAGAAAATATCCAACCAGTCAACACAGTTAGAGGAAGGAACTACTCCATGAATCGGTGAAGCGGTTATAAATCGTCAGTTATTTAATTTTAATCTTTGATGTAAATACGATTTGTTTTCAATCCACACTAATTAGTTACTCTCACTCCATTTTTAAGAGCTTACAATACATTATACCCGCGTCATAGGGCTTCTCGTATTATTTAGTAATTCCTTTGAGCTTTGATGAGTTTTAAGGTATTCATTTTGAATTTACCACATTTAACTTTAACGGCAAATATTGAGCTTTCGCTGATTGCACACGCATGATTTAATAGACTTTTTCATAATATTAGCACCAATCATAAAGCCTAGAGCATTGTCAACATGTAAAATACATACATATGTATGTATGCATGTACGAGTACGTATGTACGTGTGTGCGCGAGTTTGTTTTGTAAATATTTGCCTATTATATAATAAGTACATTAATTAGTGCACGTCATATACCCTTAGACCCTCATACATACAAATATATAAAAGTCACAAACGGTTAGCAAATACAAGAGTTTTTAGTCAAAAATCTAAGAAAAAAAAACGAAAATAAAATTTAAAAATAATTAGAATATTAAAAACAAAAACACTACAGGACTCTCAGGATTGGTAAATGAAAGACGCAGTATGTTGTTGTCACACACGCCGAAGCGTTGACGAATCAAAGCAAATAATTCAATCACGACGACAACAACATTCCCAACAACAACAACAATATCAAAAGTATTAATAACATAATAGTGCAAAACACGAATGCATAAACATGTGTACATACATATGTAGGTATTGGTGAACATGAGTAAACAAATAAAATGCTTTTGTTTCTCTCACGGAAAAGCGATAAATAAATATCAACACGAATAAATCAGGATATGCAAACGTTTGACGATTACTGATGCGATTGCTGCGCAGAACGGTAAATATGTAAATAATTTTGTTTAGCGAAAAGTTTTTCCATATATGTACATACATATTGGTATACATACGTATGTAAAGTGGGGCATTCCAAAGCAAATTTACCTTACTTATTTGCTCTAAACAATTAAAGAAAAATAACAATTTAATATTTTTCAACTCCAGTGTCAGCATTAAAAAAATGAAGTGAAGAAAATTTTAAATTAAACTAAATTATGGAGGGGATGTTGTTTATATATTAGACATATGGTTTTCAAGAAGAATAAAAAATCATAATTAAATGTAATGACCAAGAATATAGCTATACTATAATGTTAATGTTTTCCATATTTTAAATAACTTAAGGTAAGTGACCACCGCGGCTGGCAGGAATAAATTCAGCCGATAAGTCCAATTTTCGAACATTTTTTGCAGCAATTACACAGTACATCAGCAATATCGCGGCGAATATTCTCTTCCAGGTTGGTCATCATCTCGGACCTATCTGCGTAGATAATACAGAAACGAAAAAATCATTAATCTTGGCTCTAAAGTGTTCCCCATTGACTGTATCATTATGGTCAGTTTCATTCTTCACAAAAAATTAACCAATCATTGCCTCCGCCTATACATCAAACAGTGACTTTTTGAGCATGTAACGGCGTCTCAACAACGGCTTGTGGATTATCATTACTCCAAACGGGGCAAATTGGTTTATTAACGTACCGATTTAAGTAAAATTGAGCTTCATCGCTCAAAATTATGTGAAACTCGAAACTCGAAACCAGCGCCCATTTCGTTTTAGGCGCAATCACCGACCGTACAACGCCATCTGGCACTACATTCTCAAAAAGTCACTATTTGGTATGTTCCATGGGCAGCGATCCATATTTCGTCAAAAATGAAGCCAGTCATAATGTTATAGTCATTTGGGAAGTCTATTAATGACCATCTCGTGTCTGAGGTGGAGCATGTTGATGTGGACAAGACGACGCTACTTGCTATAAACCCAACGATCAATTTATTGAGGGAAACTTTCATTGAGCACATTATCACACGTCGTAGACGTGTGGCGTGGCCTCCAAGATAGGGTGATTTAACACCGGTTTGTATGAAGTCATTTGTCTACGCAGATAAGCCCGAGACGTTTGACGCCTTGGGAGAGAATATTCGACGGGCTGACATACGGCCGCAACTGCTGCAAAAAGTGGTCGAAATTTTAGCCTCCCGACTGGTATTCATTTGAGCCATCTGCGGCGATCACTTGACCGAAGTCATTCTTAAAACATAATGACAAACCTATAGTTTTATAATAAAGCTGATTTCTTGGCTATGTCATTAAATCATATGCATTTTATTTCTTCTTGAAAACCATATATCTAAAAACATCTTAGTCGCAATTCTTCTTTATGCAAGTGGTGAAACGGAACACCAATTTATTGAAGGTGTTTCTCGTTCACTTCTCCACCTCTTTCTTTATCTTCCGGTAGGTTGAAAACCTTTTTCCACCAAAGAAATAATAATCTGATGGTGCTAGATTATGGGAATGTGCGTAATGTTTCAAGACATCTCATTTCAAAGAAGAGAGTAGTTTCTTCGTGGCCGTGTGCGGACGTGAAATAGGCAGACTCCTTTTGTCAACATGTACCACTTTTGTACTGAATCGCACCGCGTATTTCGCACTTTGCTTGGGAGACTGCAGAAGATGTCTGGAGAAACTACCGTGTTGCCAACATGACGAAAATAAAATCCCTCCGGCCTTAAGAGCCTCCCCTTATTTTTTTCCTAAATATGCCTCGAAATATTTTTAAAGTAACAAAGTGGTTGAGGGTAGCAAAGGAACCATAGCACACACAACTTTCTCGCAGTAATCGATCTTTGTTATTGGCACCATATCAACCCTTTATATTCGTGTATAACTATCCATTCACACTTACAACAATAAAAAAGTGCTTATAACTATATATAAATGTATATACATATATGTATGTATATGTAAATGTGCTTAAAAATTCGAATTTAAATTAAAACAGTTTTTCTGTTTTCTCTCGAGTGCTTTTGTTATGTATCCTGTCGTTGTTGTTGTAACAAAAGGCAAAACCAAAAGGCACTCATACACTCGAGCATTTAAAATAAAAAATAAAATGTACAAATAAAAACCACGATAAAAGGCGAAACAACGAACAAAGAACACCGTTAAGCCAACAAACAGACGAAAACAATTTATTATTATAAAAATTAAAATTAATATGTAAATAAAAAATAAAGATGAAAAGAATTTACGTAAATAAGTGGCGAAAATGAATTAAAAAACATATAATAAATTAAATTACAATGCAACCGTTAAAAAGAGTGTAAAGACAATGGTCATTGTATAAATGAGATGAAATGAAATTAAAATTGTAGATATTTTTGTATTATTTTGCCTTGCTTTCTGTTTTTACTTTTTATTTTATTTTTTTTTAGCAATTTTATTGTTGCCGCCTTCATGTTAACAGTCGCAAACACTTACGTAATATTTCATTGGAAGATAAAAATACAAGTAAATTTACATACATACATACATACATGTATATATCTACATATTTTCATATACATAAGCATTTTATATAAAATATTGCATACGTTTAAATATTGTATTAACTTAAAAGTTGCCGCCATTTTAACTACTGCTTCTTCTTCTAACTGCGCTCCCTCCACTTTAGCCATTACGGCTTTTGTTGCTATTTCTGCTGCCGTCATTTTGTGGTGTTTTTACTGTTCTCCACTTTTACGACTACAATTTAATTTTATATCCTACACTTGCATACTTGTATTTATTGTACACTTACCAATAAACATATTGTACAAACATATAACATATACTTTATAAAGAGTAGAAGCCAAAGTAAGTTGTCTCTTCGTGAATGTGTGTTCGGCTTTGTTTGACGATGAGTTGTTCCATTTGTTGCAGCAAAGCTAAATTGACGCCTCCCTCCGCCTCTTCCTTCTTTAGCATATAAAAGTACATATGCTTGCAATATATATGAATGTGTGCATATGTATATACATACATTTGTTACTTATATACAATTGTACATTTTGCTTTTCATTTGCTTCAGTTTATTGTTTTAAAAATGACACTTCACACTTTATGTTGTTGAATCGTTCCTTGCTTCCTTCCTTCCTTGCTTCCTTTCCATTTTATTGTTGAAACGATAATGAAACAAAAGATATGACGACAAATGAAAATATTCTTTAAATTCCTTTTTGTTGCGCTGCCATTTTGAATGCCAACAGTTGAGAGAATGAAACGTAGTGAGTCGACATACATATGTAATATATAATTACATAATTTAATTTACGGAATGTGTCCCAAGCCATAGGCACCAAACGACTTTTGTAATACTAAAACGAAAAGAGAGTTCTAAACGCAGCAATTTACGCTTCTGCCAAACCTCTGAAGGCCACAAGATACTTGTGGGACCTGAAAAGTATTCTTGTGATCAGCGGTCATCGCATATTGAACTTCAATATCTGGTCAATTGCACATCCGCGAAAGCTCAAAACCAGACTTCAATGAACTGAGCAGTCTTGAAACCTGGCGAAACCGTCATATACTAAATATTCACTACATTCGAAACCTTTGAAAATGACGTGAGAAAAGATTTACGACCACTACACCTTCCTCGACTTTATAGCCCCATTTTACAATATTGTAAGAAGTTTTGCTTTGTCGTTTTCTCTGAATGGCTCTATAGGACGTTGAACAACTTTGCAAAGAAATAGGATTTTTCCCAGCTGATGAAATGACATGCTCTGATGAAAAATTTGATTATTTCAAGAATATACGATTTAATGATATGGCCAAAAATTTAACTCTATTAGAAAGATAAAGGTTTGTCACTCGGTGTTATTCAGAATTTCATGTTCATAAATTCGTGTTAATATTTTTAACTTAAAATATATATCGATATTTTGTTTTTGTTCTCTATCAAAATTTTTCGTACGAATTTTTTCGCAAGAAATTCCCAATAACACCGATTATGTTTTAAAAAATGTTTTCTGTCAAGTGACCTCCGCGGCTCGATCGTCTAAATAACAGCCGAAATGCCCAATTTTTGAACGCGCCCAATATTCTCTTCCAACGCGTCAATCGTCTCCGGCTTCACATAACCCTACAAATAAGAATCCAGTGATGATTTTGGAAGCCTGCAAACTAAGACCCTCAATAATGCCTATACTCTATAGTAGTACAGAGATAATCGGAGTTTTATTTTTAACCTTAGTTGGAGTATTATCAATAGTCCAATAGCATAATTTAGGCATCCCTTTGAGATGATCTAGACGCGCATCTAGATCTTTCTTTGAGCTTATGCAAAACAAACTTTGAACGGCATGACTTTTTCACATGTTGTGTAACAAGAAATATTAACTGAGAGTTTCAAAACTAAGAAATAATCCCTTTACTGCTCATCGTTCCATAATCTCTATTCAGTTTATAGCAGCTGATGAGCAAATCTGTAGCTGTTTAGTTTACGAGGCATAGGAAGATCTCATAGTTTTAGCAAATGGCGACAAAGGATAGACATTTGAATTTGTTTTCAAATTAAATGAAAGAAGGCCGTTATCAAGGCAATAATCGCAATTGTCTCAAAGAGAATGTGAATATCCAAATTTTGAAGTATTCAGTACACTTATTTCCAGGAAATTAAACACTAAACGAAATGTACTTAAAAATATGGTTAAAGGTAAAGGCGGCAAAAAATCCGTATTCAAATTAAAAAGGGAAAAAACTTCAAATATTTGAAGTGCTTCAACGCAGTAGTGAGCATTCAACCAAAAGCGAGGAAGCGAAGTGGAGAGGACCATTCAAATCGAATGGATTGAAATCTGAGAGAAACACACCAAAATTCCAGGGAAATTTTAAACTTTAAAAAATAAAAAAAAAATTAAAATAAAAAATGCTAAAAACGCCTGCGCGCAGGTGGTGATCACGCTTTTTGATTGTGTATAAAAATATATGTACGAGTATATGTGTATATGTATGTTTGCAGTTGAAACACGCTGACACAGAAATAAAAGTATACACGAATATCAAGTATTGTATTTTAACAATTCTATAATTTTTTTTTTGCTTTTTCTGTTTGTATGTTGCACAATTTTTGTATGTATGTGCATACGCTTACATACATACTTAGGGTAAATGCGCTAATAAACGGGCACCACCTAGTAACCGCGCAGGATTTTTCACAAAAAATTTGAAAACTGTTAATAATTTATTTAAAAAATAAATGCATTTTAAGAGGGATTAATTTGATAGTTTATAACAAGTTTTGTTTTTTAAAGTTATTGTTTTTTTTTTTTGGCTTAGAGGTAGAGATATTTTCATATATAGAATTAAAAGTTATTATTAATGGAATTCAGCCGCGGTAGCCGAGTGGTTAGCACTGCGTACTGCCATTCGGAATGCTCAGGTTCAAATACTGGTATCGTACTAACATCCAAAAAGTTATAGAAAATTAATTTAAGTAAAAAATTAAGCTAAATTTTCTAATTTAGCTCGCCTCATCGGCAGGGAATGTCAACTCCTCCGAGTGTGTTTCTGACATGAAATAAAGCTCCTCATAAAAAACCATCAGCCGTTAGGAGGCGGCTTAGTATAAACTGTAGGTCTCTCCATTTGTTGGAAAAATCATCAAGATGCAAACCCACAAATTGGAGGAGGAGCTCGGCCGAAAATCGCTTCAACGGTTACAAAGCGCCAATTATATATATATATTAATAAAAGTGGGTTTTAATGTGTTTAGATCTAGTGACAATTACTATATAATTAATTCGGAATACATATTTAGTTAAAAAAAAATATTTATTTTTTCTTAAGTCAGCTGTCAGCTGTAATAATAATAATAATTATAATAATAATAATAATAATAATAATAATAATAATAATAATAATAATAATAATAATAATAATAATAATAATAATAATAATAATAATAAAAATAATAATAATAATAATAATAATAAAAATACAATAAATATACGATTTATTTATTTTTAAGAAATGTTACTAATTTTTAGTAAAAGTGATTGTTAAATTAATGTCCGCTTATTGGATTTTGTTGCTAAAAAACAACCGTTGACTAAAGAAATATAATTTTTACATTTACTTATTATTATTTACTAAATAATATTTTAAAAAATTGCCATTCTTTCTATCTAATGCCTCGTTATAATTAGTGGAATGATAGAAAAATTGAATATGGAGTTGAAGAAACGTCAATCGTCCGGTAACTACCACAATTACCCTATATAGTTTCAAAAGCGAGCCTTTATAAAGTTGGCCACCCCCCGCAGGCGGCATCAAATCAACATGGCCGATTCAGTTGTCACGCCCTACAAATCAGCAGCTCAATGCTTTAATACAAATACAAACATACAAATGTGTACATTGCGTGTAAAGGAAACGTTTATTAAATAAAATTGAAAAGCAATCAAGTTAAAGGCGAAACCCGAAAGAAGGGGGAAACAATTGCGAATTAACACCGAAGGCGCGCAGGCTGAGTATGAAGTAATAAAATACTTGTATAGATATACCTACATACGTAAACAGTGTGTAATAATGCATGCATATGTACGAGTATGTACATACATACATGAGTACATTGTTGCGTTCAACATTGCCATTGTGCTTTAGTCATTCCATCTTTTGTATTGAAACTATTTTATTTTTTATATGCACACACACACGGAAAAATATATATCTACGCATTCTCTGCGATATGTAATTTACCCTTATGAAAGGCACACATATGTATACGAGTATGTATCATACGTGTATATGGAACAGCACATTCTACTCTCATTGGCCACAATACCGTATGCGAGGCGATCGCTCGCGGTTCGATTCAACTCGCATCGAATTCCAATTTCCCCGCATCCAACTCTCCGCCTCTGTCGCCATCATTATGAAACCACAGCCACAGCCATATCCAGTCATGAAGCATAAAGAATCAATATGCCAAAGCAGTTCATATCATTTCATTCTATTTAAATTCGAAATCAATGCGTAACTTATTCACCTAACAGCACAAGCACACAGGCACATAGGTACACACACATATGCATACATACATGCAAACATGCAAGAAAGCATACGTAATTGTGGGTAGAAATATCCTTTTGTCCTCACATGTTGTATCCTTTGCTGGCGGCAGTAACCGCAGCAGTAAAGCCAAAAAGCGCGCAAGTTCGCTTACATACATACACACATACGAATGCACACAATTGATTGACAGAAACAATAGTGGAATTGTCGAAATATCATTATCGTATTGTTTGGTTGTTGTCGTTGTCGTTGTTATTGCCAGTAAGTATGCACTCAATTGTTAGCTAAATTGTAGTTGTGCATGTACAGTTTATATATATCGGCATAAAAGAAGTTCGAAGAAACGCGTTGGCGTGGTGGCTTTTGTCGTCATAGTTTGCGATAATTGAATATCCTGAATTTCGCTTTATATTCTCGTACCTGGAAATAAATGCGTGAATGGGCTAAACATGAGCACGGGCTTAGGGATAACTTGTAATTGGCGCTTTGTAACCGCTGAAGCGAATTTCGGCCGAGTTCCTCCTCCATACGTGCATTCAAAGTGAATATCAAACGCTTTTGACGACCTAGAAGTAAGCCTGAAAATTGGCATGGAAAAAAAGGATTACAAGTAAATCGGGATGACTTGGTCCAAGGATCAGCTACTCTCATGATATATAATTACCATCTTCTACCATTACCATTCTAACGCCGATTCATAAGATTTTGTCATCGTCCATGTCTCCGGTCTATACAGCAGGACAGGAATAATGAGCAACGTGTAGAGTTTGGTTTTGCTCCGACGAGAGAGGACTTTACATTTCAATTCCCTGCAGGCAAAAGTGATTCTGAGTTGGATATCAACCCTGATCTTGCTGTTGATGTTAATGCTGGATCCAAGATAGTAGAAGTCACCTACGACTTCAAATATAGATGCTCCTGCCTTATAAGCAGAGCGCTATAGTCCGAAAAAGGCACAGAGTTAATTCGAATTAATATGTTTTTTTATTTAGTTTTAAGATTTGGACACTTACTTTTGGGCTTAAGTTGATTTAAGCAGATTCAGTAATGCATTAATAAATGATGGCATAAAATATGGTAGCTTTGCGATAGATTTGGTAGGCATTTTGGTGCCTACAGATTTTCGAGCGGCAACATTAATCCAATCCAATAACAGATGCCTTACGATTAAAGTATTAATAAAGAGAAATTATTTGAAATCTATTAATAAAAACCCTCTTAAAAATCCTGATCCAGATTTTGAAGGGTAATTTCAGGTAAAAACGTAGCGTCGTTAAGTAGAGTAATATAATGGAAAAGTGGAGCGAAGTTTGATGAACTTTTAGTAAAATTACCGAGAACCCAACTTAAATACTTCGTTAAAAAAAGGTAAAAAGTTAGCTACAAAATTAAAATAATATTTTTGCGATTCTGTTGCGAAATTTATTAATTTTGTATGCCAGACAGAAGTTTTCTCTGAACTTTACCAAAAATCCCTAACGAACACTGGTGCTCCGGACACCAATCTAATTTATAAGGCAAAACAACGTTTAGCAGCTAGTATATATCTACTCATATAGGTGTATGTATGTATCTATGCCGCCTATAGACTATTAAGCCGATTTTATTCAACTTTTCAGGATAGCTTCATTAGAAAAGTGTTTGTGTGAAGTGAACCTTGGAGCGATCTATCGAACGGTCAGGTTTTTGCTTAAATTTATGCAGGGAAAACAATTTCTTCTGCGAAGGCGACCAGATACCGATCTATTTGAGACAAATAGCTTTATGGGTTGGTTTTGTTGGATTTTTGTACGAAGATATTATTTTGTCCAGACAAATAAATAACGGAAGGGCGCAATCCATCCACTTATATCAAAATTAATATTTGTATGTATGTGCTATATAGAATCATTAACAATACATTTGATCATTCAATGATGTTTAGCAAAGTTTTTGTAGATGAACCCACGAAGATTTCTGAGTAGGTACGACCAATTTTCGACAAATGGCGTCACAGTCATTCCAATGAATTTCGTATACCATACTCGTATTATCGTAACAGTTCATGCGGATTTGAAATGAAATTCATATCCGGCTTATCTTGAACAGGCAATATTATGCGTATTTTTATATTTGGGAGTGTTTTTTCAAATACTTTTGAGATAAATATTATAGGTTTGTTTATTGAGACTGACAATAGAGTAGAGCAGCTCACTTTCGAGGAGAAGAGAGCACAGTTGCCAAAAAACAATAGAGCAAGTTAGAGCAATTCGGAGCAAAAAGCTCATGAAACATTTTCCGGCCAACAATTTTCAAATGCGAATGTTTAACTTTTCTGTTGTAAACAAAATGGAAAAAATTAATGTATATACACGTACACGGTGTGTCCCAAAAATAACCGAACTTTTTGGATATAAAATAGTAAAATACACATTATATTATCTTTGAAAGTTATTATTTATTCAAAATAGGTTCCATTTGACTCAACACAACGTTTGGAACGATCAACCAGCGCATGCATATATTTTTTATGTCATTTATAGAAATGTTCTTCAGTACCTCGGTTACGGCTGCTTCATTTTTTTCAATTTTTGTTAAATTTTTTAAACTTCAATTTCAATTTTTTTTTCAAGTTTGACACAAAATTTTATATTTGCTCTTTGTTCCATTTTTTTTTTGGAACCATTAGCACACTTTTGGTTTTATTGAAATGGCTGTCACTTTTACATCTGTCATCCGACTTACATGAAGGTAGGTGCGTTTGAAAGAGGATGAATGTATCTTTTTAATGTTGCAAATTTTCAATACATGGCGCTATATGTTGTATAATTTAAATATAAAGTTCGGTTATTTTTGGGACACACCGTGTTTATATTCTTTAACAAAATTAAGAAAATTGCCCTCTTTCGTTTTCTAACCGCTTCTGTCAAAAAAATCTTATTGCTTGCTCCAAGTTATGATCCGAGTTGCTCTATTTCTTCTTAGAGCAGACTCATGAAAGAAAAACAGAGCAAATAAGAGCAAAATAGTTTTCTCAAATGTTTGAACCATTTAGTGTACTTTATAAAAGCAACAAGATTGCCAGTTTTCGCTGAAGCTAGCTCAGCGTGACCGACAAAGAAGTGTTAGTGTTTTATAGAATCTTCCTCTGTGGCAAAAATCATTATACGGAAAGCCTATTTTTTAATGAAGCCATAGCTGTCTGGTCACGTTACACGTGACCTCATTCTCCCATCTAGTGGTTGCATATTCTTTGCAATAAGAAAGGTAAACCTGCATCGTGCATATGGTTTATTCTGAATGGAAGGACTTCCTTCTCTTACTAGTTCGTCTGCCGTGCAATTGTATGGGGTTTTGCATTTAGTCGAGAGTCTTTTCAGATTGCTTCTACATTTTATAGCCACTTTGTTGCACTGTGGACATCTGATGGTAGCTTGACTATTAGAATTTATCATAAGATATTCTTGCTACCGCAGATTTGAGGAGATACAGTGCTAATATCATCATTGAGAGCCCGCTTTTTCATGGAGCTTTGAATCGTCGGTAAAGATCAGTTCATTCCTGTTAGGGATTCTTGTCGAAGTAATCCGTTGTTTTATATGTACATAGAAAATGGTATTTGACTATTTTTCCAAGCTCCACGAAATTAATAATCTACATCTTTCTAGATTCGTGCTTGCCAAAGAAATTTAGAAAAGGCATATACCATTAAAAAAAAATACATTTAAATCTTAACATTGAATAAATAAGAATTATTAGGTGTACAACTTTGCTTCCGCCGTTTTTTTCCAAAATTAAAAGCCCAGGGCATTGAGACGTTTTGAAATGGTTTGCTGACTCACTGCCCACGATTCGGCAAGCTGTTCTTGGGTTTGGCATGAATCTCCATCAAGCAATGCTTCTATTGTTCATCTTTGAAGGTTTTTTCTCTTCCACCACCATGTCTGTCTTCGACATCGAAGTCACCATTTTTAAAACGTTGAAACTACTCCCGACACGTTCTTTCACTCAGAGCAGCATTACCGTAAGTTTCTGAGAGCATTCGATGCGCTTCAGCTGCATTTTTTTCGAATTGTAACAGAAAAGTAAAACTTCTCTCAAATTGCGAGAATTGGGCACATAAACGGACATTTTCGAGCGTGAATAATACGAAAACAAGAACAACTGTCACTAAAATGGCGATGACAATTCGTTAGGCACTGTCCACACTCACTTTAAAGGCATTATCATCTATGTATTTCAACCAGCCTCAGCCGGTACAGCCACCTATCGGAAAACGGCGGAAGCAAAGTTGTACACATAATATATTCAATTATATAAAGTAGAACTGTCTGCACAGCGTTACAAGAACTTAAAGGAGTGCTGTAGTTCTAGTAATCTCTTATGACCACAGCAATTATAGAACTTTCTCCTACTTATATTTCGTGTAATGTGTCTGAGTCTTATATACGTAGCCATTGTTTACAAAAATTCCCTTCGGGGTCGAAATATTTATACATTATCTTCAAGAACTCTAACATCCCATAAAATAAAACTACTACTATAAGCAAACTTTGAGTTTTAAGTTAACGAGATCATTTTTAATTTTTGTTTTTTCTTCTTTTCTGATTTGTTTTGAATTATTAATTCAATTTGACAAAAGTGAATAGTATGAAGTTGTCATGAACTAGACAATTATTACACTGAAAACAAAAAAAAAAATACGCCGTAATTATTGTTTTTATTCTCCCGCTCTCACCTTTATGAAGTCGCCTTAAAGTAAAGTAGAAGAACAGTTAAACACGAATTACTGAAATTTAGTATATCGATGCGGTTTTCTTACGTGTATAGTAACAGGAACACTACGATCAGACCAATCTATTCAATAAAATCTATTTTATGGTTCGAATTAATATATATATAATATAACCACTTTTTCGTAAGTGGCTATGGACCACATACCAGATCTCCTTGGTCCATTCCTTAACCCGATAGATGGAATCATATGTTGACTTATAGCCTATTTTCACCGGACGTTAAACGCATTTTAGCTTAAATGCATTTAAACTACAGATTTAAATGCGTGAATTCACATGTGTTTGTTGTTTTCAAAGTAAGTTAACTCACTTAAAAGTCGATGCTGTGACTACTGTATGTAATCATTTCGGAAGTTTCGGTATATTTCTTGCCAGAGATGTGTGCTTTCGGATTTAATGAGGGATGAGACTTTTATTTCACGTGGTTTTCATTACTTTTTACTACAATAAATATGTATAAAAGAACCGTGAACAAAATTTTGTTTAGTTAGTTATGCAAAAGTTAAGAGTACCTCTTTCCTGTTTTTAATTATAAAATTCTTAAATGGAAATATGAAAACATTAGCCATTTCTGAGCTCTATGTTTCCTAATTATGATTATTACTTTGGGAGTATTTTGTTTGGTAGCCAAAATAATACTCAAGCCTTAACAAACCTACAGCACCCAATATTATTACTTAAAAATACAATTCATACATATGCGTGATTTTCCATTTATAAACCACACATCTGCAATCCCGCATCCTTCGAATGAGTGGCCACATCCTTACGTCTACACAAATACGTTGATAAGACCTAACGAACCGCGTGCGTCCGATGACATTTTCCAAGCATTTTTCACGTTGCAACTTAGAAATTCACCCACGCACAATACACCAACAACACCAACACAAAGCAAACACACGCACAATTGATCTTTTTAGCAAACAATGAAATAATTTAATTTAATTGCCGTGTAACGCACCAAATGGGAATTGGAAAATTTTATAGCGTCTCGATGCATATCGATTACAAAGCGTTTATTGTATTGTATTAGAGGACATAGTAGATGCAAGTATTGTAGAAGAGAAAGCAATGCAACAAAATGCAAAAGAATTCAATTGTAATGTTCAAGTAGATATTTATTATAAATGTACAATAAAAGTTAATATAAAAGCGACGAGAATGGTGGGCGCTGATAATACTAGAAGGTAAACAATGCTATGCAAGGGATCTAGTGATTTAGTGGAGAGCTGCAAATAAAGGAAGTGTGTATTTGATTAAAGAATGCTAGGTGTTATATTATGTACATACATATCTAGGCATGTACAATACCATATGTATGTACTTCACTCAAGTTTTATTAGAAAAAATCTTACGGATTTCAATTAAATTTTTTTTATAAGGTTTTTTTTTTGAATATTATTTTTTTTTTTATATACATACATATAACGCAATTGATGAGATCATTTACCTTGTAGTTACTGAAATACAATTCGCTTATTTTTATTTTTGTAATTTTTTTTTTTCCTGCAGAACAATCAATACAAAGGCATTTAAAACACTCAAACCACAAAGCGGAAAGGATCGATTGCTTGGAAATTAAGAGAAATACATTATAAAACATAACGTATATTATATAAGTAGTTATTTGTGCATTGAGAAAAGTAAAATGTATAATCAAGTGAAAAAAATTAATACCAAAGAAATTGTGAATTGTGAAGTACGCATCCTTTAGCCACAAAGGCAACCAAGAAATAGTGAAAAATTGCATTGTTGTTCTTGTATTTGCACATTGGAACATTGCACGGCCGAATGAGCCACTCGCGTGTTCATTGTGCGTTAAATGATTAATACAATATAATATAATATATCACTACCTGAGAATAACGCAGACAAATTTATAGGGTTATCCAATTCGTGGTTTCAAAAGTATTTTGATATCTATCAAACCAAACATGTTTTGTTTTAGCTAAAAGTCTGGTATTTATGAAAATGAATCGCTTAAGAACCTCACAAAGCATTAAATCTGTTAAAACCTACTACAAAAATCATGATTGATGCTTTAAGAGGAGATTATGGAGAGCAATTGGTAAAACTTTAAAGAAATTGAATAGACTGGATGGATGACAGATGTTGTAAAGCCTGTGCATTATCGTTTTACACGCTTCACCTTAATTAAGGCTGCTGTAAATGAAATGGCGTATTTTGGACTTGGACTTTCACCTACATCCATATTAAGTCCAGCTTACACACAACACCTGAAGTCAGCTGACCATTCACAATGGGTGCTGGAACAACAACGATGGCGATTTTCCGAATAACCTTTTTTCAGCGGCGAGCTGCATTCCTCATCCGGGGGATAAATAAATAAAATAAACTAAATTATTCCATTTGGAGTTCCGAGTATCCTCAAATAATTGAATAGAGGCCATTGTATAAAAAAAAAATTACAATTTGTTATGCTCTTTGATCCGGCATTGTAATTGGACCTTACTTCTTTCAAAACGACAACGGCGAGGCTATCACTATCCATTTTTTACGACTTGGATAATACACCACACAACATGAATGAATATGGCTTTATTGCGAGAGAAATTTCCCAGCCGAAAGTTGGCAAAAATTCGTGGGGCGATCCTTTGAATAACGTACATCTGTATATTTCACATATGCTAAATCCAAAAGTTCAAACTATATATGTATGTTAAAAAATGAATAGCATGAAAGAAAAGATTTTAAATGCATTTTATTTAAGTTTATTTTCCAAACCGCAATATGGATAACCCTGTCTAACGGCCTGAGAATTGCGCAGACATACATAGATATATACATATGTACGAGCACACAAAAATACCTTTTTTATTATACAAACAATTTTGCATTATATTAATTGTACTTAAATATCCACTCTTACCACACATTACATAATGAAACACAAAGAAAATTTTTTAAATACATTTATTAAAAAATACAAAAAAAAATAAGTATGTACTTACATATATACCATAAATTTTAATGTTTTGTGCGAATGCTCATAGTGGTGTGTACACGAGTATACGTACATAATACATACGTGTATGTACTCGTATATAAGTGGTTTAGTGGTCCATTATTTAAGTGCGATTTTTACGAAAAAAAGAAGAAAATAATATAAAAGAATTGGAAAGAAATTATTCATGCACAATTACAATGTAAGAAAAGGAAACATAGTTTTCTACGTACAGCGCTTGCAGGGTGGTCCTGTTTGACCAATTACAGCTACACAATTTTTTTTTCTGCGATAATTTATTATGCTAAGCCCGCATATTCACTACATTTTTTAAGAATGATTACAGTTTTTAATATGGTTAATAATAATTTATTTTCTTTAATGATTTTTGACAATTAATGATCATTCTATTGAATTTAAAGAGGCGAAACTGAGTTGTGGTGTTGCTGTTGTAGCGGTTCTCCAACCCAGCTTTGGAATAGGCGATACAAGTTTAAACTATCGAGTTCATCTAACGGGAGGTCCAGGGAACGAGCTATTTCTATTTTCACAGTAAATATCAATTGGATAAAAAGGCACACGAATGTAGTTGGCTCGCGTTGGCGCCGCTCACGTGGCTGTACCATTGACAGCCCCAGATACTTCAGCGCCTTCAAATCGTGTTTAAAGCAGTGGACCATGGTGGAACACTTAAGGTCTTGGAACTCTTCCAATGTAGGACGTATCACAAAATTATTGTGGGGCGAGGTGGATAGTAGACAGACCAAACTGTTATTTGCATTAAGCAAAGGGAACTTAGTACTCTTGTTGATGTAATAACGGGACATTTACTAGAAGAGATGAGCAAGCATACAGATTTCAAATATTGTACTGTGAAAAGAAGCACGTCACGTATACTAACACTCCATGTATAAATGGTAAATTGCAAAGTTGAATAACGCACTTCACGCATACGTTTATCTTAACCGGACTGATAATGCTGCAACTACCCATTTTGCATACCACACAGCCGTAACTCCCGACTGGAAGAGAATTATCGACGCTGCTAACAGCGATGAAATGTTGCCAGCTGCCAGTGTGTTTTTTCGTCAAGGAATTTCATAATTTATACAATATGTTTGAATATAAACGGCAATCAATATGTATACATGATCCATATGGTAATAAATAATTAGTTACGAATTTAATTTTCACTTTCATTTTCTTTTGAAAAACTACGCATTTTCTTAGTTTAATATTTAATATTCGTTTTAAAATAGTCAATACTGTTAACCTTGTATTAAAGCGAGCTGTGAGTTAATCCGGTTTTATAGAGAAAATCAAATCGCCACCGGTTTCTACGGGACAACCGTCAGTAATGGCATCGGCGAGCGGTGACAACTTTTCATTTATTGACATGGCGCTCTTTTACGTTAGGTTGCTATGGCTGGGAAGGCGCTTACATTTTTATTGATTACTAAAATCTGAGCAAGTTTTACTTGGTCGAAACTTAAGCAAGCGTCCGTTTTTACAGTGTGCGTTGTTTAATATTTATTAAAAAAAAAAAATACATGACAGAGCTTTTTTTTATGTCGCGCGAGTGATCGTCCCGAACTCTTACAGCGCAATATTCCTCGCTTTTGTTGACGGATATTGGCTTAAGGTTCATCTAGGGTCCTTAACAAAAAAAGTCCGACTGTGTCAAATCTAGTAAACGCGGGGCTAGTCAAAATCACCAGTTTTTTTTATAACAAGCATCCGGAGAACAATGACTTCAAAAAACATTGTAGCACGAGATGTGGGGAGGTGGGGAGGAGATGCTTCATCATGTTGAAACCTGGAATTTTTAATGCAATTTTTACGACTAATTAGCATCAAAAAATGCGAATGAGCGGTTGATCGTCGTTCGGCTTCAATTCATGCACAAGTTAGATTTTTGAAACCCGCAAAGCAATATTCGTCGGCAATATCTTCCATAAAGTGAATGGACATCGTCTTAATTGTTGTGCGTGTTGGCAGATGCACTCTGCTCCATAGAAGCAATAGTGTCTTCGTATCCTTTAAAATGAACGTCGTGCCATGGTTGCTCGAATCACCGACTATGATGGGCGATTATGTTGACCGAATAATGGACGCAGCGTGTAATGCGTCGCGTGAACCGAACCATAATTTGGGTATAAATTTGCTTGATTTGCAAAGGAGTAGTTCTAATCATTATGAAATGGTAGACCAAACTGCGTATAAATTAATCACAGCTCTCATAAAGATCAACTACGAAGAAAGTATTGCACCCACACGTTTATAAAAACACCCTTTTCTATGATTCTACAAGATGAAACTTTTTTGTGTCCTTACCGAGACATGTCGTCCAGGAAATTTCTCTAAAGGAAACTCTCGACTCTACAAAAACGCGCAGACTCTTTTCTTTTTGCCACTTTCATTTGAAACAATGACCAAGAACAGGTGATACATCGAAAAAGAAATGAAGATATCTGAGTGTACATAATTTACAGTACCCGATTCGTACAAGTATTTAGTTTCCTTGAGGCTTTACGACAACGCAAAGCGCGGCAGCGTCAGCAACTTTTATTAGCTGTGCTTATTATGTATAGCCCCAAGTACAAGACAAGTATAAGGAATAATAATGGCTTGAGTTGCGTTCTGTTTTGAACTGTGGTGTCGAAAAGCTTGTAAACTGCTTAAGAAGAGGCACACATTAAAATAATAATAATTTATCAACGGCGTCTCGAAGAACATACTGCGACTTGAAGCTTAATATTAATGCTTTTAAATACTTATTTTCGAGAAAACTGAAAATCAGCGATTTGAAAGAAAAAAATACAAAACAATTTTCACTAAAAATCCACTTTTTCAAAGAGCTCTTACACTCGTGCACTTCAAAGAAAGTCGGCACTTTTTACTGCCAAATCCTTTGTGTCTTTGTAAATAAGTGTGATTATTTCTTTTGAGTAGAATTGAGTTCATTATAACGTGCGAACCACGCACAAAAGAGTTGCAACGCCAGCTGTTTCAGTAATTTTACACAAATTCAACTACATTCCCCACGTATAATGCTCTAATGGGCGGGTCGATGGAGAAACGCTGCTGATAAGAATAACACAATAACTGTAGTTCCCTCAAACAGACACAGGAGCCGACAACAATACATTTTTAAGTAGACTCCCACCAAAAATTTTATGGTTGGGATTTTTGAGGTTAGGTGCCGGTTAGCTTTCCCTCCATTTTGTATGAGCTTTTCGAACAAACATTATTGTAATAAAGTGAAGTGAGAGAGAAATGAGCGCGAGCAGGTGGAGGTAGAGCAAAAGAGTTTGCAACAACTACAAAAACGATATTATACTATTGTAGTAACAATAACAACAGCAACAGCAACAACAACAACGGCCCGCACAGCAGCAACAAAGCTTTGGAAAACAAAAGAAACGTGTTACACAATCAAAAAGCCGAGTGAGATGTGGGTGGTTGGCTTGCAGTTGTGGCAATGGCTCGGCAAAGCGCTGTTATTTTTCGCTTTCTTGCCCAGCAAAAGGCGAAATTATGACTTTGAGCGAAAATGGGGTAAAACAAGATTTAGGGAGGCATCAGGGAAGAGCATTGGTATGAAAGCAACAAAGCATGAACAAAAGAAAAATACAAGAAGCTGTGGGAATTCAAAAGCGCACAATAACAAAAACCAACATTATATACTCGTATGTATGCACATACATACATACAAAAAAATGGTAAAAATAAATAAATAAAATAATAATGTAGTGAATGTGAAATTGTAAAGTAGCGAAGGCATAAAGTAAAATTTTGTATTTAATTTAATTGCATTTAAATTGTTTGCAATTACACTTTTTCACACAAAGATTAGCACACATTATACTTTGTACCATACATACATACATACACACCTTTCACATAGCCGTAAATGGTTTACAAGCACACAAACAAACAGTATAATGTGCGTTAAAGAATGAAATTAAGAAAATAAACTACAATAAAAAATACAAGTAAATCTCAAGTGTGTGGTTTCGCAGTTCGCTTAAGGGCAAGCAAGGTTTTGTAAAGGTCGCTCAGAGAAAAAAGGCAACATATTGGCTGGAACTATTGTATATACATATATACAGTTGATGTAGTTGCCAGAGGTGTTAATTAGTGTGGATTGTTTTACAGCCGAGTGGTTAGCGTACTAACATTCGGAAGACCAGGTACTCCAAAATTAAAGACAGCACTCCGAGTGTGTTTCTGACATGAAATGAAAGCTCCTGATAAAAAAAAAACAATCGGCCGTTCGGAGCCGACCTCGAACAAACTTTAGGTCCCTTCATTTTGGGCAAAAATATCAAGACGCATACGGAGGAGCTCGACTGAAAATCACTTCGGCGATTACATAACGCTTTTTATATAAATGTAAGGCTTCTTAAAAAGTTAGAATTATCCGATTTATTTCTCAAATACGATAACTTTTCATCATTTTGCAGGTAATGTCATTCTGCCTCTCCCATAGAAACCCTTGCCGCTAGTGGCAAAAAATTGTAACTATCGATTCTTCCACAGCCAAATCATTAGCTATAGACAGGAACTGATGGTAATCACTTGGTGTGAGGGAGGGAGGCATAAGAACCTCCCAACCAAACTTTAAGAGCTTGTGGCGAGTCACTATCTGTGACTGTGTGGTCTGGCGTTGTCTTGATTTAACACAATTATTCACCTGTTGGCTAAAGCTGATCTCTTCTGGCTGATTGCTTCCTTCACAAGGTTCATTTGCTGACAGTATAGGTCTTAAGTAAGAGTTTGGCCGTAAGGGAGCAGCTTATAGTGCATGATTCCTTGTCAATCCCACCAAACACACTACAATTCTGGCCGTCTAACCTGGCTTGGAGACCGTTTGTGCCGAATCACTGCCCCTCGGCCACAACTTTTTTCATTTCACGTAGCTATATGTAATCCACTTTCATCACCACTCACCAACCGCTTCAGAAATGGATCGAATTTGTTACGATTCAGCAGCGTTTCGCGGATGGAAATTTGGTCCATTAGAGTTTTTTCTAGTTAACTCTTGTGGCACCCATACATCGACCTTCATTGTGTAATCAGCCCTTTTTAAGTGGTTCCAAACTGTTTTTTGTGTAAAGTTTAGCTAAAATGTAGTTTCCCATTCATTTTTGCGCGATATTCTTGTGAAAAAGAATTATCAAAACAGTAAGAGGAAATGGGTTAGTGCAAAGCCGCTGAGAACTCGCCGTACAGGGGCAGGGGAAAAAAATTAAAAAGAGTTTCCAAGGCTTTTGCTGTAGTCGACAGTAGAGCGGCCGGAGTAAGAATAGCTGTCGACCGTTGAATTCCGGTTTGTATGAGTGCTGGCCACTAACAAGTGACCCCAGAAAATAAAATGGATCTAACTACCGATATATGAATCTCATGAACAATAAATGGTTCAAGGCTCCATTTCTTACCACTGGCGGAGTGTAGCAGTGATATCTTACCTCGTGCTTTCCGAAGTATTTCGAATTCTGTAGAGTCTGCTAACAAAGATTATCCCGAGATATTTTAATTTGGTAGAGGGAGTGATTTCCTGGCTTTTAATTTGAGTGATATATAATAAAAGAAAGTGGTTTAAATCTTCTTGGGAAGAAATACATTTCGGGTTTCGCTGGATTGACATTCAGCCCACATACCCTGCACCAGCTTCGTACCATGTGTAGAGCATTTTGTAGTAAATCACTTAAGATTTGCGAGCACTTCCCTGTTACTGTGCTATCTAGTTGCCGACTCAGTATGTTCACTGTGAGGCGCCATAGCAGCGGAGAGGTACCTTTTGTGGTATATCTAGTGATACCAGCATTGTGCTTCTTCATAAAGGATTCCACGGGTCTTACAACTTGAACCTTTTCTTGAAGAGCTTCTCTTGTAGCCTCATCCTTTCTCGATGCGTCCAACTATATCGTAAAGACAATGGTACCCTCAATAACTCCTTGAATTTGAAACCATTATAAAGTGAAACTGCCAGAAAACCGCTGAGAAAGGTATATAAGCTTTGGTTAATTCAACAAATCGTAATTCTACTGATCTTAGTCCTCACACAGAAGAACATTTACAAGATCTTGTCTTCAGATTGTTTTATTGCATTACAAATCATAAAAATCATTAATTTTTCCTTCGATCTAGCAACACTCTCCGTCTTTTAACCAAAAATTATAAAAATATCCATACTTTTGATATAAAATAAACATACATACATACATACATACCATACATATGTGCATACTGCAAATTTGCAACCTCTTAATGCAGTCAAGTGAAAAACGCACAAGCACTTAATAAATCTGTGAGTGTGAGTGTGCACTTGGAATAATAACTTGCCAAGAAAATGTACAAACAGCCATGGGCGCCCAGACCACAAGTCTAGTGTGGATGCCAGCATCGGTGTGGTCCACAATTGTATTCTTGTTACACTTATTGTCCATGATGATGGTGGTAGTGGTAGTGGTGGCTTATGGTTGATGTTGCCCATTGAAGGGTCGCCTGACCTGCTTGGGCACGGTTGCACTTACCATACATACATACATATGTATGTACGAGTATGTTGAGCCACTTGAGGAAAAAATTTTGCCGTAGAAAATACAAATAATTGCAGTCAAATAAAAAAGTACAAGTGTGCGAAAGTGAATACGAATATTTGCACATGTGGGCGCCAACTATAGGTATATATATGTATATGTACATACATACAAATTTATAGAGTTTACCATTTCTACTGTGGACTTCCCCCAAACCGAGTGCAATGGCTCTTTCTTCGCATTAAATAGACACTCGCTCAAGTTGTGATGTGTTTTGATATCTCTTTTTATTATTATTATTATTATTCTTCTTCTTCACTACTGATATATTTATTTATTTTGATATTCGCCCACCACTCAATGGCAACTTGTTCTCATGGTTCTTACTCGCATTTGTTATTTAGGTGTATGGACTGTAGTGGAGGTATGTTTGCCCCTGTTGGCTTAGATAGCTACTTGTGTGTGCGGAAATTTGGAAATAAAAAAAATATAATAATTGTATGTTTTGATATTTATTGTTAAATTGTTTGTATTCTGTAAATTTGTTTGCGGGTCACAAGTGGAAAGTGGCGTACTGATATTGTGTAGCAGCAAATGAATGAATTGTATGCAGAAAATTACGGCTTACAAAGAGTGATATTTGGACTACACCACTTGTAATGCGTGCTAGTTTGTCTAATTCGAAGATATTGTTTCATACTCACAAGCGTAGCGAGCTAAAGTGGGAAGATGAATTTACTACGCTTGTGCGCACTCCAATGATAAATGACAACAAGACTCGTATGAGAGACCCTGCCTTTGATGACGACACCCGAAAACGTTTTAAGGATCATTATTTTAGGGTATATACCTGGAATGCTAGGTCCCTTAATAGGGAAGATTTCGCTGCTGATCATTGATGTCCTCGTTGAAATAAAGGTTGATATCAAAGCCGTCCAAGAAGTGCGATTTTCAACATATCGCTGATTTGCGTATACGCCCCTACGTAAGAGACGGACGATGTGACCAAAAATTCTTTCAATGAGAGCGCAGAATGGGCCAATGAGTACTGTTCCCCACGATGTATATAATTGTATATGTAAACGCTGAACAGTTTGAGGCTGTTCGACTTCGCCGGGCCTCAAAATACATACATACACGTATGTCTGTAATACAATATTTCCACACAAAAAAGTTCATCAAGCTAAAAGGGTCTCACCGTATCGAAAATCATACCACCAAATCGTTAATGTTGTATTTGAGAGAAAGCAGATTTCCGGTGTTCTAGATGTGCGTACCTTCCGAGGACCTTACTTCGACTCCATCACGTGAGTGTTAAGAGCTAGAGAAAATTCTATGAAAAGATGAGGCGACTCACTCATTCTGAAAGTATTCTTTACAGTACACCAGCTAGTGGCAGCAGGGTAGCAGGAAGAGCTCCATTCTTGACGAAAGATCAGAAGGAGAAGGACATAACTTCATATGTTATAAGTGGAATTGCTTTAATGATGCTTTAATGACTAAGATTTTACTTGGCTGATTTCAAACCCAAAGCACGCTAGGACGCGAATGTTTCAAAAATAATTCGCTTACTGAACTATGACTAAGAGTATTTCATAGCAGCAAACGACCTTTCCCTTAATCGCACTAAGGTGTTGGAGAAGTTAAATGTGAGAAAAGATAGACTCAGTATCCCTTAATGACGGCACCGAGCTTTTGTTTAGAGGTTTTTATAAACAATAAAGTAGATAAGCCCCAACCATACAACTCAGTCAAAGGGATATTAGAAACCAAAACTTTAGACGGACATACGTTATGTATATATTTTATCCCTACAAAGAATATACTGTTTCTTTCCCCATAGAAAGCTTCCCAATTTGTTTACAGTTCAATCCAAATCACACATTCCCAAAAATTTGGGTTTTTAGCTGAAAATTTCAAACCGAAGATAAAGATTTCATATCCTATTTGCTTAACCTGAACCGAACTCTCCAAAAGGTTTCGGATTCCTCGACATGTGGAACATCTTAAACATAAATCTATAATATATCATCGGCTCTAAGCACACAAAGCCCGTTGAGTAGGCAGTCCTAAATATTAGAGTAGTCCTCGAGAAGTCGCCATAGGATATTTCAGCATTTTCCCTGCGTGGTAAAAGCAAAATCTACTGACACTCATGCACATATCTACAAATAAAAACATGTACAATTTTGTACTTGTACTTGTATGTCATTTGTTAAATGTTGTGTCAGCTGAGAGACAAATTCACAACACAAAAGGACCCTTTCAATGATATCCTCGTGAAGTGAAGTGCAGCGAAATTGTACGAAAATGCAATGTGTGGGACGAAAATTAAAGAAAAAAGGATTTACTAGTTTTCGTATCTGATCAAAAGATTTATTTCCTCTATATGTATATGTATATATGTACATAAATGAATTTTTATTCGGCGATTGCGGTTTCATACTAAATGGTTTAACGGCATTTGGTTTGGTGCATGTTTATTTATTTTTTACATTTTATTTCTCTGTGCAGATGATTTGTTTATCTACGAATCATTGTATTCGCTCTTTGATATCAAAATGCCATCAAAATAATTCACATGAACATTCTTACATACATTTGATTTTTTTTTTCTTTTTTATATATGTACAGTATGTTTTGTTGTCTGGCTTATGCACAATAATAATACAAATATCTATCACAAATGTGCCTCCAATTATCTGTTGTAAATCTTCTAGATACAATGCTTATAAAGCCATAAAAAAATATAAATATAAATAAATATTTTTAAATATCTCCTTGAATTGGTAGTATTGATTTGGATGAGTTAACTGTAATTGATTTGAAAAACTCTTTGGAATTTAACCTTTCGGTGCAAACAAAAATGGAAAGAAAGAAAGAGTAAAGTATTTTGTGAAATATTTGATTGCATTGGTACTCATATTAAATAGTATGCCAATGTATGAATATATGTACACGTATATATATAAGGTATTTACTTTAATACCTTGTTCCACCATGAGTTGAGTTAATATGGCTCCACTCCACTGAAGTCTGCGTGAGCTTGGAGGGAAGCGTCGGTAATAAATTCCCAAAACGCTGATTCTCCAATCAATGGTGGGTAGTCCTCATTGTTAAGAGCGACCCTGTGTCACGCAGCCCTTCAGTATAGTTTCCCAGCTGACTGGAGATATGTAGCTGTCCGGGTACACCTATCTACGACTTCTGAAGAGGGGTGCTCTTTGACAACCTCGCTAAAGGATCTTACAATGTGTGGTACCGCCGGCTTTCGATGGGCATCTGTTACAGGCCTGGGCTTTTTGGTTCTGCGCGCGGTGCTTAACGGAGACCTAGAAGGGTTTGCGTGTTCTCGCTGCCTAACCCTATGGTCTGCTTCCCTCTGACAGAGCGAATATTTTTTGCACACTTTAAGCTACCCGTGGCGTTGATCGGCAAGGATGGCGCTTAGTCTCTTCACTATTTTGGTTGCTGCTTTCCGGTCCCTATGTGCCCTGACGAAGCAGGGGCATTAATCTAACTCACATTCTCTTGGCTCAAGCTATCGTTTTTGCCTTTTCCTCCAAGGGCATAGCCAATAGGGGTTTCTTTCCCTCTTGGGTAGTGGTGCCTATAGGTCCCGAAGACTGAAGTGGCTTGGGAAGTGTTGCCCTTGCAGGGATCCGAGGTTGGATTGTTTTTTATTTATATTATTCTGGGCTTTATGCTACCTACTGAGGTGGAACCTTTTGGTGGCCGGAAAAATGGAGGGGATCCCGTCTCTCGGAAATTTTCAATCGATCTGTTCACATTTGATGAAATTTTCAAACTGCGACCTCCAAGCTTTCATTAATTTTGAAATATTGTTCAATAATGAAGACACGTTGTAAACTGTCAGCTGTCGATTTAATTTTTTTAGGGTTGTCAACACTTTACTACATAAATGGCGGCAAATTTGAGTCATTTTAGAACAAACTTTAAGTATTTATAAATATATGTATACTTCTCGTCAAAATGCAAATAGCTCGAGCTTAGCAACATTTTCACACGTAACCCTTTTCGAAATATTTCGCACAACTTCAATGACAATTAATACTTCAAGGCAGCAGGTGAAGAATGTAAGATGATAAAATGAAATAAGTTCACAAAACAATTACGTGTTTGTTCTCGCTCGCACTTAATACCCATTAATTATACCGATTTCTTAGTAATCAAATACCTGTCGACTTCGAAGAAAAAGGTTATGCACGCATATATCCTAGCATATCCTTGTAAAGTATATAATGTGATTTGAATGCATAATTTCTCAGTTCAACCACTCACGCACAAAGTGGAGTGATAATTTAATTAAAATCGCATTCATCACTCATTTCGTTTTAGAGGCGAATGAATTTACATAAATATGTTTTATAAGACAGTTACAAACAAAAAAATTAAAAATGTACATAACTACATACGTGTATGTACATACATACACATTTTGATGGCTGCGAGAAATAATATGAAATGTTCAAAGCTAATTGTATAAGAAAAATTGTGGCATATGCCAATAATAAATACACATACATACATACATACCTATATATAAGTACACTAAAATAATATTTCTGCTCCTTAAGAGGATATCACCACACAGTGTC